>BPTQ01000005.1:142310681-142320819 GCA_019973895.1 Chrysanthemum seticuspe | reverse complement strand
TTGGGTAACATAAATGGGTAAAAACTTAAGTATCACAACCCATTGGGCAAATACATTGAATGTAGTTGGCTACAACCCAAAGCCCATAACCCATGGATCTTGACCCATAACCCATTGCATGACATCATGCTTATATCATACATGGATAATATCCATAACCCATGGATCAACCTATACCCAAGTGACTAAGTGCATTGCACTTAAAGATACATTATATCTAGCCAAAGATCCACGGTTCAACCCATGACCCATGACCCATAACCAAAATACCCATGGGCAAAGAGGAGCGTACCACGGATCCCTAGCTTTGTGCTAGCCGGATCCCTTGTGGTAGGGATCCGTGGGATCCGGGGAACAGTAGAGGTTTTTCCTCTATAAATAGTGAGCCATTTCTTCATTGTTTCTCACCCCTTTCAATCTCTTTCTAACACACTTTCTCCCTTGAGTTAAATCTCACTAACCTTAGATCCAAGATATCTATGTTTGTAGTTTTGTTTTTGTGTGATCTTCTAGGTTCCTCTTAAAGGCAAGATCACCACCTTTGAAGTCGAGCAAGCTCAAGTCCATGAGTTGCTATTCTTGCTCATCATCAAGGCTACTGAAGTCTTCTTGTTGATGATTCCTTTCTTTCTTCAAAGAAGTGTAGTGTTGAAGACATTAGTGAAAGATGTCTCAAGTGTCAAGACGAAGATATTAGTGAAGGGTATCTATCGTCTATAGGACAAGCACTTGTGGTAGGTGCTTAGAAGTCAAGACAAGAAGCATTAGTGAAAGGTGCTTAGAAGTCAAGACTTGAAGCATTAGTGAAAGGTGCTTAGAAGTGAAGACACAAGACATTAGTAAAAGGTGTCTTGTAGATCTAGTCAAAGGCATTAGTGAAAGGTGCCTTAGATGTACATTCGATATGGTATGTTTCGATGTACTAGATAGACTAGCATTAGATCCAAGGATATTGATGTCCTTGATGATGTTGTAAAGGAGTAGATCTCCTTTGGAATTAGTCGTTGGTGTAGTGTGGTAGTAGTTCCTCCATTGCAATGGAACTAGGTGCTTAGCCTAGTACCTAATAAAGGGTAGGCGACGTTGTGTAGGCGTGGTTCACCTTGGAGTGAAAGAACCCGGTGGTTAGCCTAGCACCGTATAAAGGGTAGGCGACGTTGTGATAGGTGTGGTTCGCCTTGGTGTGAAAGAACTCGGTATTTAGCTTTGTACCGGAAAAAGGTGTAAGCGACGTTGTGAAGGCTTCTCCGCCATAAGGAGATTGGTGTAGTGTTTACGAACTCTCGAGTAGGTGACTCGAGGAGTGGAGTAGGGCAAGGAAGGTGTCCTTGTAGCCGAACCACTATAAATACTCGCGTTGTGGTTTTGTGCTTCTTACTCTTATCTTTTCATTACATATCTTTATATGCTTGTTTATCAACATCCAACACACACAACCAAATAGATTGACATAAGTCGATCTAAATATTTAAAAAGGAAGTTTTAATTGGTAAAACTATTCAACCCCCCTTCTAGTTTTCCACAAGAAGATTCCTAGTCACTCTCCCGATACCCAAACCACAATCTGAAGCAGTATAATACAGCAGTAAGAATCTTAATGAACATAAATTTTAACTTGAGATTAATAAGGGAGACAAGAATACAAATAAAAGCAGATGATAATCAGCTTACCGAAAATGACCCAAAGAGTAAACTTGTAATTTTCAGCAACAAAAAAAATATTAGTTTATAATAAACACATTCAAAATTGTTTATTAAAAACACCTTATTCCAATCTAAAATAAGAACACAGGCATAACTCATAAGCACTTCTCTTCATCCAAACACACAAACTGCCTAGTTGTACTTGATAAACGCAGTAATACCAAACACCCCAATAGACAACAGCTATATCGACTATCCCAAACACAATCATACCTGATACATAACTTCAAAAGGAAAAAAATAGAAAAGTTAAAGAGAACTAACCAAGAGCAACAAGATGCTGATTTTTACCACTGTTAGGAAAAAACTCCTTCAAAAGAGTATTTAAAAAACTTTCACTAGTAATAATATCAGGCTCATTCACTTGTGCATATCCACCAAGCACACCATCATCTGATGCCTCTATTCCCTAATCACATTTACCACAAAATAACACAATCATTACAATTAAACTCTTTATGGTTTATTTTATTGGGTCAGAATCCTGTAAAAAAGCCTAACAAAGGAACGTGTTGACGAACAAATATAAGACGGGGGTCAGGAAGTGATGCTTCTTCCTACTCAGATCCGTTCACCGTCCCGTTCACCGTCGTCATCAAATGTACAGATACGCATCGGATCTATTCCGTTCAACGGTGGCATTGGATCTGTTAAAACTGGACCAATAACCATTAACACTTTGAATTTTATGATTAAATGAATGTTAGAGAGAAAGTTTGCATACCTGTTTCTTGTTAAAAGATATTCATATTCAATCCGTCCAATTGGAAACATGTAAAAAGTGATAAACTTAATTTTTATTACATGAACCACACCTGTTTATGTGTTCTAGGTGAAAAGAAAAAAGAAAGTAAAATGATAAAAAGAAGGGGGAGAAATCCCACTCAAAAGGAAATGGGAAAAATTGAAAAAAGAATGCAAAGTGAAAAACAAAAGAACGGGGGAGAAATCCCGCTCAAAAGGAAAAATATAAAATGACCAAACTATCCTTGTATATAAATACAAGTTGCCCAAAAAATAATACCTTACAATTTCTTGCAAAATACGTACTTGTGTCATAAGTTGTCGGACACATGGCAGCCCCTGGTTGGTTAAAAAAAAGCGGAGGGCAACTTGTCTATTTTCGAATTTTAAAAGGGCGTGGTCCATAAAGTGATATGCATCAGGGCGCGCGGTCTATTTGACTAATTTACCCTATTTATTATGGCTTGTCGTCTCCCCCATTTCGTTAAAGATATGAAAATGTACGTTAACAAATAATGCGAAGAAGATGATGTTGCTCGAAAAAACGCTATTATAGACGTTATCCATCTGTTTGAGCAGCCAAGGGCAGAGAGGCAACAGATGAGAGAAAACTACAAGAGTTGCAACGACATTAAGCTTGAACGAAAAGCTGTGATCAACACATTTTTGAAAGATCAAGCCTGTGACAACTGGCAATTTAGGGAGTCTATTTTAGGTAACCGCATTACGTTAAACTAAACCAAGTTTTGCCTTTATCACTATTTTTATAAACCATGACTTGATTTTATATCGTCTATTGGTTTTTACGGATTATTTCATTATTAAATGAGTTATCGTATGAGTTTTAACTCTATTTGGTAGGCACTATTCGATTCGGCACTAGAAAAGCCTAAAACGAGAAATATTGTAATTTTTAGACCGTAACTCGAAAATTGACAAATAAATAGTCAAAACTCGTGGAAAAACATAAATAACGATGTTTGAAAGTCGAATGAATGTCGTGGGACACTCGGGGGACAATATATGAGCTCGGAAATGGGTAAACGGGATAGTTTACGAAAAATAATGGCTTCAGCCCCTCCCCTTTCGTTTAGCTGGCCACCCTCCCATCTCCCTCACTTTTTTTATTAGTCCCTCCCCCTAAATATATATACCCACTCACCTCCTCATTCTTACACTTTCATTCTCTCTCTAAAAACACACACACACCCACTTTCTCTCTCTAACTCTCTCTCTCTCTTCAAGAACAAACCCTAACCACCACCACCACCATTTGGCCGCCCCTATTCCGGCCAAAATCCGGCAAGTGGTATCTCACCTCCACCACTATCTTGTAGATCTTTTCATCCTCTTTCTATCCATATAAAATACTCCCACAAAAGCCTCCATTAACACCTTCAAATCTAAAGATTAAGATTCGTACTTTTAGGGTTTTCATCTAATATTGCAATTGGTGCTTGAATAAGGTAAATGGAACATGGGTAACACTTTTTTTGGTCGTATAAAGCCACGTATGGCATTCTAGGGTTTCGAACCTATGGTAATTTTTGGGGCTTTTGGTTGAAACAAGAAATTAAGTCTAATTAGTGTCTAAATAAACAAGTAATTAGTGTTTGGTAAGTGTGTGGTGTATCAATTTGATGGGTTTATGCATTTTAGGTTTAGTTTCATATTTTTGGTTAAGATAGATGATGGGTTTTGTGTTTGGCTATTGATTGGAGCTTGATTGATTGTATTTGGATGTTGTGGTAATGATTTGGGAAGTGTTTGGATGGTGTTTGGTGACGGTGAAGGGGCGTACGCACCAAGAAGCCCACGTAGGGCCTTGGTGTGGTGTCGTACGTGGCCTACATGGACCATGGGTCTGCGTCGGGTCGATTTGGTAGCTTGTTGGTTGATGTAGTTGAGGTTTGGAAGAGACGCGTGGAGCCGAAAAGCTTCTAGAGCTTGTTTGGTTCACGTGGTCATAATCGCGACCGTGTCATGACCATTAGGGTCATAACATTGGTTTCGAGTATATTTGGTTGATTGATTGGTTGGCGAGATTGTTTTGAGTTGGTTTGGGATTGAATTGCGCTTTTATGACTTTTAAATTGGACTTGATATATATATTGTCAACTTTGAGCTACGTCGGCGTTACTTTGACTTTTTAGTCAATAGTTGACTCCGACAAAGCCGTAACATGGACTTTAGTATATATTAGACTATTGATTGATTAAAAGCCGAGAAGCTGTGACTCGTGCTTGTGGACTCGAAACTAATAACGATATGAGATTAATATTGGAATTTGACGAAATATATATTTATACATGAAAATGCTAATAGAACTATGAAATGTAAATAATAAATGGGCTTTTGTACCAAAAATATCGATAACAAGACTTATCTTGTTATTTACTATTTTTAAACAGAAACTAACGACTAAATTGGAAATGTTTTGTAATGAATAAATAATTAATGTTTCGAGTACACGTTTATCAATAAATGTCAATTGTGGACATTTAATACTAGTTTGAGTATTTAATTGCTTACATTGTGTGCATGGGTTACGGATAACCTAACATTAATAGTGTTGATCCACGTGGGTAGCGGACTTATTAGGTTGACGAATCTAATAAGAGCCCGCTAGGTACATTGGGTAACCCTATTAATGGGTAAATTATCCTTATGACTCTTTAGGATACGATTGATTTATGGGATAATAAGCGACACGAGTAAATAAATGAGTTTATCGAGTTGATGAATTCGATAAGGTCTACTATTTATTCCGAAACTTATTGGACTATGGAGCTTATCGTTTAGAGGTCTCATTGTGTCGTATTGAGTTATATATTGGTTGTTTGAGTGCATTCATAGCATCATATTGAGTCGATACACCCACATGTGGAATACCAAACACTAGGATTAAATGGTGAAACGAGACGTTTTTGGAAATAAAAAAATGGAATATATTGGGGTAGATAACGTTGATTTTGAGGAATAAATAAATTAAAGTTGGTCTACATTAATAGGTTATGCCGAGTCGATAGTTGATGTGCCGTGATACCGTTACCTTCTGCTAGTGTTTATTTGTCCGTTGATTGCTTGAGGTGAGTTTCATAGCCCCATTTTTCTCTATGTTTTAACTACGTTTTGAACTATTTTGGGGTGAGAATCATGCTACTGTTTTTGGACCGTTAAAACTATTTGGATTTGCTTATATGCTTGACTGTTTAGATAGATGCGCGGTAGTTGTTGCCTTAGTCTAGGTTTAACAGTGCCTAGCTAAGAATAGACTTCTACATCGACCTAGTCCGACAGTGCTGGACTAGAGTCGCGGGGCCAGAGTAATCCCTGGATGCGGGATATGATTGGAGATCCGGATAGGATCAGTGTGTGATACGGTATTTATCTATCTAGGTCTTGCATAGCAAATCAACTCTTACAGGTCCACTATGATTTTGATTGAACGTAAACCTATGAACTCACTAGCGTAAGCTGACCTTTTTGCATGATTTCTCAGGTATTTGAGAGATGTTTGGATTACTTGATCGGTGGAATCTTGGCAAGAAGGCGGGGTTCAAGGATCATTTCTGACTCTGATAAACTTTGGGGACCTATTTGATTAAACCATGTTTTGGTCCTAATATTTACTCTTTTGGATTAAATGTTTTAAATGACTAAATTTGGAATTGGTTTTGAATGTTAAATGACTATCTTTTTGCTATACTTATGTGCGATACCAATCCAATAGTAACGCCCCAAAAACTTGATTAAGTCTTACGATGTACCGAGATTTGGGGGTGTTATAGATTGGTATCAGAGTTCAAGGTTACAGAGAACTAGGTATTTTATAAACCCTAAACTATAACCACTTTTAAGAAAAATTGATCCTCGACCGACGCACGCCCGCTTGCCAAGCCGAAGCTTCTTATTTGATTATGGTATGAACTATGATTTGAATTATGAGATGATCTGTTAAGGGATATTGTGAACTGATTTTGGAAACGTTATTATTATGAGATATGATTACTGATTTTGGAAACGTTATTATTTTGAGATATGCTTATTGATTTTGGAAATGAGATGTGATTATCGAGATATTACGGAATTTGATTTTAGTAAACGATATATTGTGATTTTGGAGTTTTGAACTCGATTGATTTGATATGGGATTATGTGATGGAACGGAACTTATGTGTTTTATTTAAAGGCATGTTTTGAGTAATGCGGTACCTCTACTTTTAAAGCTTTCATTATGTGATATGTGTTTTGGTTAAGTTGATGCGCTTATTAAAACTAGTTGTTTCGAACACTTATACCTACCCTATGCCATTGTCACAGACTATGCCTTCACTAGCTTTTGATGTGTCTGAGGAGGTCCTTGCTGTTGCTAGTTCGCCAGCATTGACTCTCATGACGGTTGCGCAGGGTGATCCTTATGAGATCGCCCGTCACACTAGTTCATCATCATTAGATCGTCCTAGCTCATCTAGGCAGCTCACTTTACATCATGTTTTAGCGCGAGCACAGACTCCTAGGATTGCTTATATCACTGCTCGCATGTCCGTGAGACCACCATCATCACCTATCCGTTTAGCATCCCACTCTCTTCTGTCATCACCACCAGCATCACCATGTCTTAGGAGGCCTAGATCTCCTAGTGTACCACCTCAGGATTTACCTGCACAGAGACTCTGACTCATGGACTCTCCCCCTATGGATGAGGGCGAGGAGGAGCATGAGGTTGAGGAGGAGCATGAGATTGAGGAGTAGTATGTTTATGAGGATGAGGATCCTCAGGAGGAGGATGATGAGGATATCCCAGAAGGGGGTACTCCTCCATTGCAGAGTCCTGCACATTCTCCGGGACCAGGTTCTCCTTTGCCTGAGCCTGAGTCCCCTGGACAGCCTTTAGACATCGACTCACCACCTTACTCACCTTATATAGGTAGCCCGTTAGGATCGGAGATTGTTTCTGAGCCCGAGGAGTATGGTGAGACGGGTCTGATGTGGGAGAGGATTACATCGTAGGGTACTAGACTTAGTCATTTGACGGATCGATTGGTTGGAGTATCTAGGGCTAGTATAGAGGATCTGAGAGTTGATATGGGTACTGTAGTCAGGAGGACTAGGGTTTTGCGTGAGGGTATGTTGGAGCTCCAAGAGCAGGTTGGGGACCTGCTGAGAGGGTTCGTGACAGCTCGTGATGCTGATAGAGCGATTTGGTGTAGGATTGGTGAGTTGGAGAGAGAGGTCGCAGAGCTTAATAGTGATTGGGACGCTCGACGTGTTGAGCTAGCATCATTGTGGAGAGAGGTTGACGATGTTAGGAGGTCAGTGAGTGGTATTCGTAGACGTGGCTAGATAGTATTAGAATTATGGTTTTGTACCATCTTGAAACTAAGTAGTACTTGGTTCGAGATGTAGGATTATCCTAGTTGTCTTACTAGTATCGTCGTTAGGATCGTTTTTTATTTCTTCGTATCCTTCCATGTATTTCCACTTTTGAAACCTATGAGTTATGGTTATTGGAACGTGCATCCTTAGTTATGATTCGGTATTTGATTGTTTCGCTTTGGTATAGCATTATCCATGTTGGCCTTGATTATGTATTCATGCGTTATTGGGTGATCCTTGGAACCCAACTCTATCTTTAGAACGTGAATTGTGAACTTATGGAACTGTTCTTCTTGCCTCCAGAATGCTGGCAACAAGACGAAACTTGCTTAGGAAAAACCGAGCAGCTCCTGCTGCTGTTGTTGCCCCTGGTTGTCGAGGTCGTCGCCCGGCCCCGACCACACCACACGTTGAGAACGCGAACATTGATAACCCAGCTATAGGGAACCCGAATGTGAACGACCGTGCTGAGAATGGTCCTGTTCCACAAAACCCTCAACCTGTGAACCCAGCCCACATTGACCAGCTAGTGTCGCAGCGAGTCGCTGAACTGCTAGATGAGGCTAATCTCTCTAACACTTCTAGTGGAACCCCAATGCTGAATCGAACTCGAGGTTGTACCTACAAAGAGTTCCGATTCTGTGGTCCCTTTGATTTTGGAGGAACTGAGGGAGTAGTTTACCTGACTAGGTGATTGGAGAAAACTGAATATGTGTTTGCTGTGAGTAAGTGTGATAAGGATTGTAAGGTTAAGTATGCAACATTCACCTTGAAGGACGAGGCATTGACCTGGTGGAACAACTATCACAGATCAGTAGGAATTGATGTAGCTTAAAGTATGACTTGGACTCAGTTTAAGACTCTCCTGATTAAGACTTACTGTCCTAGGAATGAAGTTAAGAAGTTAGAGAGTGAGTTTTGGAACCATAAGGTTAAGGGTACTGACATGGCGACTTATACTCGTCGTTTCCAAGAGTTATCATTGCTTTTCCCTGAAATGGTTCGCACCGAAGAACTTAAGATTGAAAGGTATACTGATGGATTGCCTTTGGCTACTCGAAATGATGTCATCGCTGCCAAGCCAGTTAATTTGCAAGAGAAAATTTCTATGGCTCAGAGTTTGTTGGACTCTTATGTGCTAGAAGTAGGAGACAAAGGTAAGAATGATAGGAGTGATAAGAGGAAGAGGAACGAAGTTGCAAAAGGGAATGGCAACAAACGGCACGAGACAGCTAGAGTGTTCGCCATAGGAAATGCAGGTAGGAAAGATTACGAAGGTAGTAAGCCTGTGTGTGGTCGTTGTAACCGACACCACCATTGTCACACCCCCAATTTACCTGTTTTGCAGCGGAATGGAATTCCTGGGGATAGACTGTCATAGCACCACATTCACAGTTATATTGAACGACCTAAAGTGTCGTTTGAAAAGAACATCGTTTGATTTATTAAAACAATCAGAGTTTACAAAGTATAGGTCCCAAATGTTTACAAAGTTTGCGGAAACATAAATATATTACAAGTCCAAACGATGTTTTTGAAAGAAAGTGCCATGATGTACAATGATGTAAGTCGACGCCGCGACTCAAAAGGTGGTTCCTTAACCATGCCATGATGATAATGCCTTAGTTACCTGAAAATACATTGCTAAAACGGTCAACAATAATGTTGGTGAGAAATCAAAGGTTTATGTAAATGTTTTATACGGCTACACAAGTATAGATCAGGCATGACAATTATGTCACGTAAAAATGTTACAGGCATGACAATTATGTCACGTAAAAATGTTACAATTGCTTAAGCGCATGATACCGAAGCTCAGACTGATGTACGCCCCAACAGAGTGTCTTGCCAAACAACTCTAATAATGTTTATGAATGAAATGCAAACCCCGCATGTAGTCAGACTCGAAGCCATAGTACGCGAATTCGTTAACATTGTAAAAATGCACTGTATTAACAGTACGGACATTGTAAAAATGCACTGTATTAACAGTACGGACTAGATATGAACACATCGGCATATTTTGTAAATGTATTTGGAAACTAAAGAGTGGTTGTAATAACAACTGGCAAAATCGTTACATAAAAGTCCATTGATTCCGTAATAGTAGTACCGTACCAATTCCTTGGTGGAAAACTCAGCGCCGCAGCTGAATGTAGTAACATGTAGTACCGTGAAAGAAAGTTTTTGTAGCAAACCTGAACATTATATAAATACAAAGGCGTTTGAAACATTTGTAAACCCTGGATATGAAACATTTGAGACTAACAAAATTATTTAGTTTGCTACAAGAAAAGTTTGCTGTGAAATC
>BPTQ01000005.1:142135940-142310546 GCA_019973895.1 Chrysanthemum seticuspe | reverse complement strand
TATAAGAGACAGAAACCATGTCGTCGGAATTTTCATGAAATTAACAAAAATGGCTTTGGAAAACTAGTCGTAAAATGGTGTACGTCGATCGTTAGAAAACGAACTCGACGGTTTTGGAAAGTTTGTATCGAAATCTAGAAGTTTCAGTTCAGGATTTTTCGTCAAAAAGGTCTCGAACATAAAGATAATAAGGGTTAAAGATGGTGATTTTGGCTAATTGTTATGTAAAAAGTGAGTTTCGGCCAAGTTTAAACATCCGTAATTAATTTATTACAACTCCGCTATACAAACGGCTTGTCGTTTTGAAAAATATGCTCGGTGATATTGATTTTATTAGAAGACAATTCGTTCCAAAAAGTTCCACATCATGGTTAAAAACAGCCTCAAACATAGTCGATTCAGCTACCGTAACACTTGTATCGTAAAAATAATATAGTTTTTCAGAAAATAATAGTTACGGCAATTTTATGAAAACGTGCATATCTTTGTCGTTTCAAATCCGTTTTCTACGTATAATACGTCCTTAGCTTCGTATCAAAGTATACTAATATATTTTTGATAAGTCGAAATAATTTGTGAAGCTTAGGACTCGTTTTTGACCCGAATAGAGTAAAAATAGTATGCTGAAATTTCAGAAAATAATATATTTCGTCGCCAAACTTTAAAAATTCATAACTTCTTCGTTATAACTCCGTTTTTATCCGTTCAAGCGGCCACGGATTCGTTTTAAAGTATATTTTCAAAATATCAAGGCCAAAAAGTCGTGCCTACAGTCGGATTTTCCAGAAAATCAAAACAAGGACAGAACATATTTTATACGTATCGAAAATAGTTTTTCTCGTACTAAACCTATTCTAATCCCTTCAAATCAACTCCAAAGCTAATCTAATCCTACCATACACCTTCTTAGGGTGTCATGGGTTCCTAATCATCATCAAGACCAAAGTATACCAAGGGGATAATTATAGGATGACCTTTATATAAATATAACTCTAAAATCATGTAAAAATGGTATAATCAACATATGTCTTGCATGTTTTCTCCAAAAATGAAGAGATAACTATGAAATGAAAAGGAAACATGAAAAATGAAAGAAACATGCTTACTAGTTAATATGATGAGGTGCAAAGAACAAGGTTAAACCTAAACACTCTTGGTTTTTATTTCAAAACCTAGTAAAGAGTATTATCTAGATTGTAATATAACTTGAGCTTGATAAAAAAAAAATGGTGATCCCTTTTGCTCTTGATGTAGAACCGGTTAGGAAGGAGAACAAAGAAGAGAGAAAAATATTTTTGCTAACACTTGATAAGAAATGAAGTGAATGAGAAAATCATTGAAGTAGACTTTTAAGTTGAGTAACAATTAATACAATCAAAGGAACCATGCATCATTTATTAACAACCCTCCCCCTTGGTCGGCCAAGGGGGGAGGGATATAAAGATATTTTGTTTTTTTTTTTGTTTTTTTTTTTTTTTTTTAAACTTGTGTATATATTTGTGTAAATATTTGATAAAAATGTATAAGTAAATGATGTAGGTAAATGTATAAGTGAAGGTAAATGATAACTTTTAAGTACAAGAGATTTTTAATAGATCAAAATAGAATGTAATGAGATAATAAAAATTGTAAAAATACATTCCTTGTAAAAATTGAGTGATAAAATAATTATCGAGTAATTTTTAAGAAAAACGTCGCAATAATATAACTTTAACGATTAATATACCAAATAAATTTAAAACACTAGTTAAACTCAAAATATAGCTTTATAAACTAAATGTAAGTTTAAAAATATGTCGGGATCATTTTTGAAAGTAACGGATTAAATATTTAAAATAATAACTCACGCGATAACGTTTATTTAATATAAAAAATTATGCGATAAATGTGAAATGAAATGTCATGAATGAACTAATGTGATGCAAATGATGCAAATGAAATGTAGACTAATCTTAGTCCATATGAAATGTACGTGATGTTATGATCATGAATTCGCCGCTAAACCTTTTAAGGTTACGCGAATTTGGAACACGTAAACCTAGTTTACGATAAATGTTGAAATAATGAGGCATAAATTGTTTCGAGAAATGACCTGAAAGTACGGGTTGTCACAACCATGGACTGTGCTCGAATGTGTGTAGGAAGTGCTCTGAGGTAGGACACTTGGCCAAAGACTGTAGGTCCCGACCACTTGCTGCAGCCCAAACTGCACAAGGAGCGGACTGGAAGGCCACTGTCACCTGTTTTGGATGTGGAAAGAAGGGACACTTTAAGAATGAGTGTTGAGAGCCGTGGATGAGAGGAAATCCCGGTAATGTAGGAGGATTTGCTAACCGAGGTGTAGGAGGTAATGGCTTAAACCCTGTGAAGCGTGAGGTTGTGGAAAACCAGGGAAACAATGGTGCTAGGAATCAGCAGAGAGACATGGGAACAGCGCGTGTTTACGCTATTGGGAAGGAAGCCGGTGAGGACCCTAACGTAGTTACGGGTACGTTCCTTCTCAATAATCGCTATGCTTCCATACTGTTTGATACTGGTGCGGATATGAGTTCCGTATCCACCGAAATTATGCCATTACTAGGAATCTCCCAAACACCTCTAGGGTTTAGTTACGATGTGGAATTAGCGAATGGGAATAGAGAGAAGATAGACACCGTAGTTCGGGGTTGTACCTTAAGTTTCCTAGACCGCCCGTTTAGTATAGACCTATTGCCGGTTACCTTAGGAAGTTTTGACGTCATTATCGGAATGGATTGGTTGTCGAAGAACGGTGCACACATCATCTGTGATGAGAAGATTGTGCGTTTACCGTATGGCGAAAAAGTTCTGAGCATACAAGGAGATCGGAGAGACTGTGGAAGTCCTTCCCGGTTGAGCATCATCTCCTGTATTAAGGCCCAGAAGTACATCGATAGAGGAGGTTGTCTTTTCTTGGCTCGAATTTTTGTAAAGAAAAGTGAGGAGAAGAGTGAAAGACTTTCATGGATCTCATGAACCCAGTGTGTAAGCCATACCTGGATAACTTTGTGATAGTATTCATAGACGACATCTTGATATACTCTAAGAGTAGTGAGGAGCACGAAGAGTATTTGAGGCTCATTTTAGGATTGTTGAGAGAGGAGAAGCTGTATGCCAAATTCTCTAAGTGTGAATTTTGGATTCTGTCCGTGCAATTCTTAGGTCATGTGATTGATAGTCGAGGTGTTCATGTTGACCCAGCTAAGATTAAGGCCATTAAGGATTGGGCAGCTCCTAAGAACCCATCAAAAATTCGAGAGTTTCTAGGGTTAGCAGGCTATTATAGGAGATTCATTGAGGGATTTTCCAAGATAGCTAAGCCGTTGACCAAACAAACACAGAAGGATGTTAAGTATGAATGGGGAGAAAACGAAGAAGAAGCATTCCAACTTCTGAAGGAGAAGTTGTGTAGTGCGCCCATCCTAGCTTTGCCTGAAGGAAGCGAAGACTTTGTCGTGTACTGTTACGCTTCGCATAAAGGCTTAGGTGCTGTTTTGATGCAACGTGAGAATGTAATTGCTTATGCATCCCGACAACTTAAGAAGCATGAGAAAAACTACACCACCCATGACCTGGAGTTAGGTGTTGTAGTGTTTGCTCTTAGGATTTGGAGACATTACCTGTATGGAACCAAGTGTGTAGTATTTACCGACCACAAGAGTTTAAAGCATATCTTAGATCAGAAGGAACTGAACATGAGACAACGTCGTTGGTTGGAATTGCTTAGTGATTACGACTGTGAGATTCGTTATCATCCTGGTAAGGCTAATGTTGTGGCTGATGCACTTAGTCGTAAGGAGGATATTCCACCCCTACTTGTTAGATCATTAGGAATGACCATTGTTTCGCCCTTACCGTCTCAAATTTTAGCCGCCCAAGCAGAGGCATTGACGGAAGAGAACTGTCCTTATGAGAATCTTCATAGAATGGTAGAAAGTGAAAACGGCTTCTTGAAGCGTTCCGATGGAACATTATGCTTCAAAGACAGAAGCTGGATACCATTTTATGGTGGAATCCGTGAGTTGATTATGCACGAGTCGCATAAATCAAAATATTCTATTCATCCCAGAGCCGATAAGATGTATCAAGATCTTAAGAAACTTTATTGGTGGCCTAATATGAAAGCCAATATAGCTCAATATGTCAGTTGGTGCCTGACTTGTTCCAAAGTTAAGGCCGAACATCAGAAACCATCAGGACTCTTAGTTCAACCCGAACTCCCGAAATGGAAATGGGAGAGAATAACCATGGACTTTATCACTAAATTACCAAGAACAGCTAGCGGCAATGACGCTATCTGGGTAATAGTTGATCGTTTAACTAAGTCTGCTCACTTCTTAGCTATTAGTAAAACCGATAGCCTTGATAAGCTTGCTCGATTTTATCTTAAGGAGAGAGTATCGCGTCATGTAGTACCGATATCTATCATTTCCGATAGGGATAGTCGTTTTACATCCTACTTTTGGAATTCGTTACAGACAGCATTAGGAACGAATTTGGATATGAGTACTGCTTACCATCCACAGACCGATGGTCAAAGCGAGAGAAACATTCAGACTCTAGAAGACATGCTTAGAGCCTGCGTTATTGATTTCGGCAAAGGCTGGGAGACACATCCCTTTGGCCGAATTCTCTTACAACAATAGTTATCACTCTAGCATTAAGGCCGCCCCATTTGAGGCACTGTATGGCCGAAAATGTCGTTCTCCTGTTTGTTGGACTGAAGTTGGCGAGAGTCAACTTATAGGTCCCGAACTTGTCCTAGAAACTACTGAGAAGATAGTTCAGATTCGTGATCGATTGCAAACCGCTCGTGATAGACAAAAGAGTTATGCCGATAAGAGACGTAAACCTTTAGAATTTTAGGTTGGAGATCATGTTATGTTGAAAGTTTCTCCTTGGAAAGGAGTGATTCGTTTTGGAAAGCGTGGAAAACTCAATCTCCGATATATTGGTCCCTTTCCAATCCTGGAAAGAATCGGACCGGTAGCATACCGCCTGGAGCTACCATCGGAACTGAGTAGTGTACACAATGTCTTTCATGTTAGTAATCTTAAGAAATGTCTTTCGAAGAAAAACATAGTGGTGCCTTTAAGAGATATTCGTATTGATGAGAAATTGAATTTCGTTGAGGAACCGATTGAGATTATGGACCGTGAGATTAAAAGGCTGAAGAATAGCCGTATTCCGATTATTAAAGTTCGTTGGAACTCCCGGCATGGACCGGAGTTTACTTGGGAACGTAAGGACGTTTTCCGTAGGAAGTATCCTAAACTTTTCATGACATCAACCAACTCGGAGTGAAACCCGGGACGGGTTTCTTCTGAGGCTGGGAGGCTGTGACAACTGGCAATTTAGGGAGTCTATTTTAGGTAACCGCATTACGTTAAACTAAACCAAGTTTTGCCTTTATCACTATTTTTATAAACCATGACTTGATTTTATATCGTCTATTGGTTTTTACGGATTATTTCATTATTAAATGAGTTATCGTATGAGTTTTAACTCTATTTGGTAGGCACTATTCGATTCGGCACTAGAAAAGCCTAAAACGAGAAATATTGTAATTTTTAGACCGTAACTCGAAAATTGACAAATAAATAGTCAAAACTCGTGGAAAAACATAAATAACGATGTTTGAAAGTCGAATGAATGTCGTGGGACACTCGGAGGACAATATCTGAGCTCGGGAATAGGTAAACGGGATAGTTTACGAAAAATAACGGCTTCGGCCCCTCCCCTTTTGTTTGGCCGGCCACTCTCCCATCTCCCTCACTTTTTTTATTAGTCCCTCCCCCTAAATATATATACCCACTCACCTCATCATTATTACACTTTCATTCTCTCTCTAAAAACACACACACACTCACTTTCTCTCTCTAACTCTCTCTCTCTCTTCAAGAACAAACCCTAACCACCACCACCACCACCATTTGGCCGCCCCTATTCCGGCCAAATTCCGGCCAAAATCCGGCAAGTGGTATCTCACCTCCACCACTATCTTGTAGATCTTTTCATCCGCTTTCTATCCATATAAAATACTCCCACAAAAGCCTCCATTAACACCTTCAAATCTAAAGATTAAGATTCGTACTTTTAGGGTTTTCATCTAATATTGCAATTGGTGCTTGAATAAGGTAAATGAAACATGGGTAACACTTGTTTTGGTCGTATAAAGCCACGTATGGCATTCTAGGGTTTCGACCCTATGGTAATTTTTGGGGCTTTTGGTTGAAACAAGAAATTAAGTCTAATTAGTGTCTAAATAAACAAGTAATTAGTGTTTGGTAAGTGTGTGGTGTATCAATTTAATGGGTTTATGCATTTTAGGTTTAGTTTCATATTTTTGGTTAAGATAGATGATGGGTTTTGTGTTTGGCTATTGATTGGAGCTTGATTGATTGTATTTGGATGTTGTGGTAATGATTTGGGAAGTGTTTGGATGGTGTTTGGTGATGGTGAAGGGGCGTACGCACAAAGAAGCCCACGTAGGGTCTTGGTGTGGTGTCGTACGTGGCCCACATGGACCATGGGTCCGGGTCGAGTCGATTTGGTAGCTTGTTGGTTGATGTAGTTGAGGTTTGGATGAGACGCGTGGAGCCGAACAGCTTCTAGAGCTTGTTTGGTTCACGTCGTCTTAACCGCGACTGTGTCATGACCATTAGGGTCATAACATTGGTTTCGAGTATATTTGGTTGATTGATTGGTTGGCGAGATTGGTTTGAGTTGGTTTGGGATTGAATTGCGCTTTTATGACTTTTAAATTGGACTTGATATATATATTGTTAACTTTGAGCTATGTCGGCGTTACTTTGAGCTACGTCGGCGTTACTTTGAATTTTTAGTCAATAGTTGACTCCGATAAAGCCGTAACATGGACTTTAGTATAATTTGGACTATTGATTGATTAAAAGCCGAGAAGTTATGACTCGTGCTTGTGGACTCGAAACCAATAACGATATGAGATTAATATTGGAATTTGACGAAATATATATTTATAAATGAAAATGCTAATAGAACTATGAAATGTAAATAATAAATGGGCTTTTGTACAAAAAATATCGATAACAAGACTTATCTTGTTATTTACTATTTTTAAACGGAAAGTAACGACTAAATTGGAAATGTTTTGTAATGAATAAGTAATTAATGTTTCGAGTACACGTTTATCAATAAATGTCAATTGTGTACATTTAATACTAGTTTGAGTATTTAATTGCTTACGTTGTGTGCATGGGTTACGGATAACCTAGCATTAATAGTGTTGATCCACGTGGGTAGCGGACTTATTAGGTTGACGAATCTAATAAGAGCCCGCTAGGTACGTTTGGTAACCCTATTAATGGGTAAATTATCCTTATGACTCTTTAGGATACGATTGATTTATGGGATAATAAGCGACACGAGTAAATAAGTGAGTTTATCGAGTTGACGAATTCGATAAGGTCTACTATTTATTCCGAAGCTTATTGGACTATGGAGCTTATCGTTTAGAGGTCTCATTGTGTCGTATTGAGTTATATATTGGTTGTTTGAGTGCATTCATAGCATCATATTGAGTCGATACACCCACATAAGGAATACCAAACACTAGGATTAAAGGGTGAAACGAGACGTTTTTGGAAATAAAGAAATGGAATATATTGGGGTAGATAACGTTGATTTTGAAGAATAAATAAATTAAAGTTGGTCTACATTAATAGGTTGTGCCGAGTCGATAGTTGATGTGCCGTGATACTGTTACCTTCTGCTAGTGTTTATTTGTGCGTTGATTGCTTGAGGTGAGTTTCATAGCCCCACTTTTATCTATGTTTTACCTACGTTTTGAACTATTTTGGGGTGAGAATCATGCTACTGTTTTTGGACCGTTAAAACTATTTGGATTTGCTTATATGCTTGACTATTTAGATAGATGCGCGGTAGTTGTTGCCTTAGTCTAGGTTTAACCGTGCCTAGCTAAGAATAGACTTCTACATCGACCTAGTCCGGGGTTGGCAATTGTTCTAGATTTTGCCACGACAGTGCTGTACTAGAGTCGCGGGGCCCGAGTAATCCCTGGATGCGGGATATGATTGGAGATCCGGATAGGATCAGTGTGTGATACGGTATTTATCTATCTAGGTCTTGCATAGCAAATCAACTCTTACAGGTCCACTATGATTTTGATTGAACGTAAACCTATGAACTCACCAGCGTAAGCTGACCTTTTTGCATGATTTCTTAGGTATTTGAGAGATGTTTGGATTACTTGATCGGTGGAAGCTTGGCAAGAAGGTTCAAGGATCATTTCTGACTCTGATAAACTTTGGGGACCTATTTGATTAAACCATGTTTTGGGCCTAATATTTACTCTTTTGGATTAAATGTTTTAAATGACTAAATTTGGAATTAGTTTTGAATGTTAAATAACTATCTTTTTGCTATACTTGTGTGCGATACCAATCCAATAGTAACGCCCGAAAACTTGATTAAGTATTCCGCTGTACCGAGATTTGGAGGTGTTACAAAGCCCGCAAAGACGATGAGATTGCTGACAAGTTGTGGCGGTGTGTTCAAAAAGTATCGGACAACGTCAGCACCAAAATCAATTGGAGCTACCGGGAGAACGAAAAATATGGTGTAGGTGCATCAATTTCGACTACCAATTGTTTTGGGGAACCTCTGCTAGACGAGGAATATTTGGCTCGCATCGAGGAATTTGCCGGTTATCAGTCTCCCTCGTATGATTCTGCATGCGGGGAGCATTCAGATTAAATTTATGATTTATGTATTTCATATCGTTTTTATATTTAATATATTATTGTTTTTATTTATTATTGTAACATTTTAATTATTAATGAAATTTTAGTTTATATTAAGGAAAAAAAAATCATGGTCGCCCTTACTAGGGCACTCAATCGCCTGAAGGTCGGTGAAGAAAGAAAGCTGATCTGGCAGAAAAAATGAGAGGGGTTGAGTGCCATTAATGGGGCAACCTAAACAAATGCAAAAAGTTTATAAAACATGTAAATTGGTATCAAAATATGGTATGGACTAGTGTCTAGTGATTACTTATGTAATTTGAAGTCACCAATTGGGTTTGCAACAAGACAACCGTGATAATCTTTACTTTCTTTTAACGTGGGCTCGTCTAGATTATCTTTTTTATTTTTCGAATTTCGATCAACAAGGTAGGGGTGTTCATCGGTTCGGTTATCGGGTTATTCGGTTTATTCGGTTCGGTTAGTTTGGTTAATTTTTTTTCTGGGTATAACCGAAAACCGAACCGAACCGAAATTAAATTTGATTCAACCGAACCGAAAACCGAACCGAATAACCGAAAACCGAACCCCTATAACCGAAAACCGAACCGAATAACTCGAATTACATAATTTTAATTAGTTTTTTTATTTAATTATATATATTTTTAGCATAAAATATTTTTTTCAAGCTTAAATCATGTTATATTTATACTAAAAAAGAGTTTTAGTGATTTTTTTTCATATATATACATAGAAAAAATATATATTTTATATGAATTCGGTTTTCGGTTCGGTTTTCGGTTTTTATTGCCAAAACCATATCCAACCCGATAACCAAATATTTAGTTCGGTTCGGTTCGGTTTCGGTTTTCGATTATTGTGGATATTACCCAATCCATGAACACCCCTACAACAAGGTCATTATTATATTACCAAAATTAGTGCAAAAAAAATAAATAGTTGAAAGCTGCTCAATGTATTCCGACATTGCATGTTTGCCTACGCTTTTAGTTAATTGAGCGAACTTAAAGCAAAAAATTATACTGACGAATATCTCTTAAAAAATCAATTTATAATGTTGTAATTTAATGTTTAAGTATTTCTTTATAAATTTTGTAAAGTATTTATAGAATTAGGGGAGCTAAATGCAAAAAATTATTAGAAAAACGTCTTGTGATCAAGATAAATTATGAACGAAGTAGGTTAATCAGAGATGACTTATCAGTCACTAGTTACCCTACTCGCTTCCTCTCGTATGACACGTGAGTTTTTATTAAATGGGCCTGAAACCGCCATAAGTTGCCTAATGGTATAATTTGTTGATATTATCATAAATCATTTTTAATTACTAAATAAATACTTTACTTGAAGATTCGATCTAAAATGAGATTTCACCTATTAGTTTCATTATAAATCTTAATTGATAAGAATGCGAAGAAGAAAAAAACGAACGATAAACAATTTTACTGGTTTTGACTCGAGCATTAATTTTACTGATTATGCAACATGTCATGTTTGAACATTTTAGCATAAAAGATAGATAATAAATTAATAACAAACCTATAATTGGTCGTGTAACACATCACTTAGTTGACTTAATATCAATGAAGAAAAACATTGTCTCTAGTGGTTTAGCCTGCATGCCAAATTGCCAATTTATAATAGGTTTACGGTGTTTGACTTTGATTAATAGTGGTACAATATTTGTGTTGACAGCTTAAAAAAGGTAAGCTTTTTCCTCTTGTAAAGTTCGATGCCATGTCTTTGTTAATTAATCTTATTAGGTTTATGTCATTTACTATTTGATTTTACATATAGATACCATCAATGCATAAATTGAAACATGTAAAATAAAATTGGAGGTTTGTATTCATATATAATCGATGATGCTGTTATTTGAGTATCGGCTGTACAGCATAGTACATGGCCAGCTTGTCCGTATTTTTACATCTATATATGATCTATCTATTCAAAAATTGATAGGGGAATAAGCATTTTTATATATAGCCGGACATAGTTAATTTGTTAACCTTAATTAATTGTGTCGATTGAAAGATTTTATAGAAGGAATGAAGTATTCAAGGTTCACAACAATCATATACCATATACATTACGCAAGAAAAAAGTATTATTTAACCTAATTAAATCATACCTGTGTGTTCATAGTTAACAAAATTCAGAAACTAGGTGGAAATTATAGTCAATGTTGACGGCGTGATGATGGTGTGCAAAACTAGATCAATCCATTGTAAATGAGTAGGGTTAATATATTATTTTGATTATATGATTTGGTAAAAGAATAATAAAACTAAATATGTTAAGGGTAAAATAGTCTTCACACAAGATTTGGTGGTGCATGGCAAAAAAATATTGGTGTACAAATCACCTCCCATAGATAAAACTAATTAAGACACGAACTAAATCTTGATTGATCGGTTCAATATATTGGAGTCAAGTTTATAAATCATTTTATTCAAAATGTTGTTATTTACTAATAGTATAAGTAGAGAAAAAGTGTAACAAACCATGGTTGTGGAATGAGTAAATACAACCTAAATAATACAGTAACTCGCCTAATGTAACCATTTAGTTCGTCACATGAGCAGAAACTCACAATCTAGGACCGCCGGTGAGCAAATGGCTACCGTTACATATAAGTTTTGCCACTTGAATGAGTCTCTTCATTTGATGTGGCAATACTTGTCTAAGAAGACATCCGAGAATACTCGAACTCTCTCTTAAGTGCAGAAAACGGAGGCAGGGGCAGAAAGCAAGACCGATGGCAGAAGCAGAACAAAGGTAGATCGAAATCAATAAGAGAGGTCAAACGAAAGACAGGTATGATATCACGTGTTGGAATTGCAACCAGAAAGGTCACCTCCAAAATCAGTGTTCGAAGCTTCTAGCCTCGAAGGATAAGGAGGTTAACATGACAGCTGGAGACTCTGACGACTCATTCGTATGTTGAGTTGAGAATCTGATTATGGATTCTAGTACATCATTCCATGATACCTATTGCAAGGAAGAGTTAGAAAGGTTTAGGCTACGCTCAATAAGGTTCATTTAGCAGATGATAAGATTCTAGACATTGCAGGCGTTGGGGATGTTGTTCACAAAACTTCTTTTGGTACAAGTTGAACTCTGAAGGAAGTTAGGTACATTTCAGGCCTAAAGAAGAAGTAAATCTCTGTTGGGCAGTGTGACAACCGCCTATTTCTAGTTAGTAACCGATAACCAGTTTTGACATTTTAAAACTAATTTCATGTTGACGAGTTAGTTTTATACTTGTCGGGTTATTTTTTTTGTTTAATGTCTATTTTATTAGGAACCTTCGTCTATGAACATGCCTACGACCTACGATTCTAGTTAAACACCGTTTAAACGTCACGATATGTTCATGTCATCTTAAAAATACTAAAGTCATTCATTTTATAAACTTGTAACATTTTATAAGTTTCGACTTCTACGTTACTCGTTAAACTCAAAATCACATAAATCTTTTACGTTTTAATACTATACCTTTTTATTTAACTTGTACATAAATTATACATTAAGTTAAAGAATATATATATATATATATATATATATATATATATATATATATATATATATATATATATAAAACCGCCCCCCTCCCCCCCAATGGTTTAACCAAAACCACTTTTGCAGTCTACCTAATTATGTTTCTATAACATGCAAATCTATTACCTCATTTCTCACACACCTCACTTTTCAAAATTTTGAGCTTTTATTTAGCTGCCGAATTCTACCACCACCATCACCCTCATCATCTTTTTGTAAAGCTCTCTTAAGGGTGTGTTTGGTATAGAGAAATAAGAGCCGAGAAATGGAAATGAGGTGATTTCTTGTGTTTGGTAAGCAAGAGAAAACAAAAAGCGGAGAGTTACCAACTCTCGAGAAAACATATGTGGAGAATTGGATAGTGCAAATTTGAAATCTCCATTTCCATCCCACTTTGTTGGGAAACGAGAGAAATTGATTAAAAAAATTTGTTTTTTTTTTTTTTTTTTTTTTTTTTTTTTTACATTTAAAAAAAATTAAAAAAATATATTTAAAAAAAAAAAAAAAAAAATTTAAATAAGTTTTTTTTTTAAATAAATACATTTTTAAAAAATAATTTTTTTTAAAAAACAATTTTTAAATAAATATATTTTCAATAAATATTTAAAAAAAAACAAGTTTTTTTTTTTTTTTTTTTTTAATACATTTTTAAAATATAATTTAAAAAAAAAAGTTAAAAAATAATTTTTAATTTTTTTTTTAAATAAGTTTTTTTTTAAAATAAATACATTTTAAAAAATATTTTAAAAAAAACAAGTTTTTTTTTAAATAAATACATTTTTAAAAAATATATTTTTTGTAAAGAAAGTACATAAATTTTTAAAAAATAAATTAAAAAAAAAAGATATATTTTTTTAAATAATTTAAATAATTTTTTTTTTTTAATTTCTCAGGTCAAGTCTCTATTGTTACCAAACATTAGAATTGAACAAAATTATCTACTGATTTCTATTCTCTGAGATTCTATTATCTGCTTCATTTCTTTTCTCTGAATTTCTCTCTACCAAACGTGCCCTAAAGGTAAGGAACCAGGTGCAAGAAAACTTGTGACGTTGTTGCACCAAAATCTCTTAAAAATGGTTTTTTGAAACCTTTTCTTATGTTTATGTTTATAGATCTTTGAAATAGTTTTGGATATGAGATTATGATGTTAAAATGCTTATGTTACAGTCAATAAAATATGGTAGGACTTGTGTTAGTTGATTTGGAGTCCTGATTAAAAAGATCGTGCACTAATATAAACTTAAAATCTTGTGTTTTTTATTTTTTGATACACTTTTAAGTTCATACAATAAAGTGGAATTTTTACTAAAGTTACTTCTGAGATTATAGATCTAAAACAATTTTAAGATACATATGAAATGAGTTTGAGTATTGTTTTGGTAGTTGATTCTGCGCTAAACAGTCAAGTCTAAACAGACTTAAAACTGCTCAGACACAAATGCAATGAAGATCAGGGAATATAGGGGATTCCCGGGTCGTTAAGTCCCACGGAGACTCAATGGTGTGTTAAAACAGATTCAGACGATAGAATGATCACTAATGATAGCGATCAGAAAGGATTAGGATTGAATACTACACTACTGAAAAAGGAAATAAATAAAAGCGACTTAAATGCAAATTAAGAAAATTAAAAAGATAAAAAATATTAAATAAACGCTATCACTATTTTTAAAGTGATGAATGTTTAAAACTTGAAACTAAAAACTTACGTTTAAATAAAAATAACGTAAACGTACAAAATAAAAAGTGAAACTTATACAATATAAATCCTAAAAATAAAAAATACATTTTTACAAACCTAATAATAAAAGAAAATTTATAGAAAAAGAAAATTATTTTTACAACTATTTATGTAATTATTATTAATTAAAAACTATTTTAAACTATTTAATAATACTCTAAAATAAAAGAAAATATGAAATAAAACTAGAAAAATAAAATTAAGATTTAGAAAAATCTAAAATATGATAAAACTAATTTTAAAACTGAAATTATATTTTTTTGACTTTTTATGTATTTATTACTAATTAAAAACTATTTAAAACTTATTTAAATTATTAAAAATACCAAATAAAAGGAGAAAAATAGGGAAAAATACTTTTTAAGCTTTTTACATTTATCTAAACTTAAGAAAATAGAAAAATTATTTTTTTAGAACCTTTTTCTAATTTTTTGTATTTAAAGCTAATTAAAAGTGCTTAAAAACTACATTAAATTAAGAAAAATAGCAAATGAACTTGGAAAAATCTGAAAATTTCAGGAAAAGTCTAAAATAATACTAGGAAGCTAGGAAAAATGGAAAAACATGGGCTTGTGTGGAGGATTTAGGATCTGATGAGAAAGTGCTTATTGAAATAAGCACTTTAATAAGCAAATGGAGTTCAAAAGCTACCAAACTGATAATGAAGCTCTAATAGGCTAAAACAACCAACATGCAATGAGAATTAACAAGCCTTGACCTCTGATAAGCTAATTGCAATGATTTGATATGATAAGCTATAAGCTAAAAACAGTGGCTGAGGTGTCTACTTTAAGCTACTGCACAGGCCACAATTTAAGCTAAAAATGAAAACAAGCAATTGGGACTTGGAAAGGACCTGGTTGAGTATCTATAAGCCAAAAATCAGACCTTGCCAAGCTCAAATGAGCTTGTGGCAAGGGCTGCAAGTTACTGAGAAAACTCAGCATATGCTGAGTTCTTGAGCAGGGCAGATGAGGCCTGAAAGAGAAGCTTATTTTGAAGCTTGTAGAAAAATCACAAAAATATGAAAAAATAACAAAAAGAAACTAGAGCAGTAGGGCTTTCTAAAACCACAAGTATCACTGAAATTGATCCAAAGATGAGTTCACTAAAAATCTTTCTAGTTAGGCTGAAAAACAGATTTTCATGACTTTGACTTTTAAAGCAATATGGAAAAGTTGACTAACTTGGACTTTGATCTTGATTTAAAGACTGATAATGATGTATTATGGTTAAATGAGATCACAGTAAGTTGTATTTATGAAATTGAAACACAAAATAAGACTTGGATTTGTAAAAGCTCCAACAGTGAACTGTGGAGATGGATTAAGGTGAAAAGTTGACTTTGTGCTAATGTAGACCTAAACTAAGACCCAAATGAACTCAAATAAACTTAATAAGCATGAACCACTAGGACTTAACTGCTGAATAGACCACTATGACAGATAAATCAGTCAATCCAAACACCCTCTTAACTTACTGTTTTAAGCTTAAAATGAGAACACCACTAAACTAGCCAATTCCAATGATCAAACAGGGCTTAATCATGCTTAATACAACTAAATAAACACATTAAAACCAAGAGTGACCACAGATACATGTACAAGCAAAAACTGCTATATGACTTGAAACTTAAAAAAGAAACAGATACTCACTTGTGTCCAGCTATGTTGCTAACCAAAACCAAATCCAAACCTGCTCTACCCTAACTGAATTTAACCCAAATAAGCTTCTGCAACACCCATTGTTCATTACCACACCAAATTTGAATCCCAGTTGACTTTTGTTGACCAACAAGCAATTTTGCTTGGAAATAACTTATCAGTTTGCAAGAAGCTATGACAAGCTCAAAGAAACTTATTTAAGCTAACACAAAGCTACTAGGAAGCTTTAACACAAGAATTTGAAGATAGCTTTTTCAGCAGTGAATGAAAACTTGAAATTTATAAGGAAACTTGAATTTATGCTCCAAGGTACAATACAAAGTTGTTTTTTAACTTAAAGGAAATACAGATACACAGAAATTACAACAATTTAATTAAACTACAACATTAATTTTAAAAACGATATTTAAAAGAAAAACTTAAAAACTAGCTACTGCCCTCTCTTGCATCTCTTTTCCACTTTTATATGCCAAACTGCTCCCCTTTGACTTCAGAGCTAATCCCACATCAATTTAGGACCATTGGATGACTAGATGCAATTTTAGCCATTTGATCATTTTGGCGCCAAAAGGATTTTAACAGGTGGATAGGTTGAGTGAAAGGGTGGAATGAGCATTTAATGGTTTTTGTTATTGTGTTGAGGTGGGGGGACAAGGAGGGTGATAGGTTGAGGAGTGGGAATGGTGGGTGAGTGATTTCAGGCATCAAGTGGGAGGGATAGTGTTTTTGGCGCGTTGGCTTGGGTTTGACCAGATATTAGCTTGTTTGACCGGGTCTTAATACAAACGGGGTTGGGTAGGATGGGTAAAAGGATTGGGCCAGCTGGTATAAGATTGGATTTGGGCCTAGGGATTGTGTATTGGACTTGGTTTGTGTTTTAGGATTAGTTTAGGACCCAAGGTGTAATTTAGGGACTAAAAGTGTACAATTCGAATCTCCAGGGACCAAAACTGTAAATCTGAAAATGTAGTCCAAGGTTTGGTTTTGACAATCTCAAATAATATAAGGACCATATTTGCCATTTTTGAAAAGTCCAAGGACTAAACATGACATTTTTCAAATTTTGATTTACCAGGGACTGTTTTTGACAATTTTTGAAACTTGGGGGACTAAAACTGCCATTTTTGCAAATTTGATACGTTTTTCATCTGATTTTGATATTTTTGCATTTAAAACACATAAAACACTGATTTGTGATATTTTGATCATTTTAAAGCATTTTTGAGTGTTTTCAGATGATTTTGCAGTTTATATTGTACAAAAATGATGAGTATTTAGACACTCATCAGTAGTTTATGGGGATTTGGGTAAAGATGTTGCATGCAAAATTTGATGAAAAACACAAAAAAGTAGCTGATTGAAATTATATGTCAGCCATAACTTGGTCAAAGCTAATGATTTGAAATAGTTTTTGAGCCTAAAATGAAGTAATTTGAGTCATGTTTCCAACCATATTTAGTTTGTAAAAGATCTAATCATTGTTCGTTCAAAAAGGTGAAATACACTCAGATGTCAAATCGGTCTTTAAAACTCAATTTGTAAAGTCATTTTCTTTCATGCACAACTCACTCATTTCAAAAGCTTTTTCATCCCTTCCAACTCTCAAAGTTAGCTTTAGGACTTAGCTTGAAAACCTTATTGGCCTTCAGTAAAGAAACCAAATAATGAATCCTCCATGACCGTTTTAAGTTGATGTGTCAAAACTGTCATTTTTCTAGTTTTGAACACTTGGATTCATTTGACTATAACTCAACCATACTTGTAATTGCTAACTTGAAATTGAAATAGAGTTTGTTCTAAGTGTTAACTTGAGTCTCTCACAGGCCCGGAACATAAAACGTTCATATATACCACATGCTAGTTGAAATGCCTAAGTATGTCCAGATTTGAGTACTTTTGGTAATGGGTTTAAACGGAAGGTTTATAGTCATTTATAAAATCCAAAAAAATTTAAGAACACATTTAAGACATGGTTTATTGAGATATATTAAGGGTTTGGTTAGTAGCTAAGTTAAGCTTGTCGAAACGGTCATCCGAAGTGGCGCTAAAAATGGGTCAGATTCACTATTTTATGTGAAAATGTATAAGTGTTAAATAACGACGAAACTAGTATTATGACTTAATAAATATATAATATCAAGTTCGAGCATATCATTAAGAGTCTAATAAGTGTCATATTACTTATTTTAAGTTGTTGGTAGAGGTACGTGATCATCGGGTTCCTAAATTGTTCTTTGTCAAGCCGTGCTAGTACTCGTATTCTTACATTTTTAAGGTGAGTTTATCACATCCCCTTCTTACGGTTTTTACTTACTTTTGTGGTGGAAAGAGTGATTAAGTATTTATACTTGAATTTTTATGAGATTGTGAATATTTTAAGTATTTGAACTATATGAACCTTTTGAGCTATTTTTTACTTGATTTTGGACTTATGACTTGCTTTGAACTCTTGAACTTGATACTTGAACTTATGACTTATTTTGAACTATGGTTTTGACATGTATATTATTGTATTGCTGAGGTTGGCCTTAAACTATTTTTAGCTCACTATATCCCATGACGAGGATGCGATGTTAGTACTTATGAATAGCGTTGTTAGGATCGAACCACTCTTCACTCCGCATGTCTTGAGGTGCATAGTACTATATCTTATGCTTATTGTTATTTAGGTCCCTTTGTTTATGGTTGACTGTTTGACAATAATATCTAGAGAGCCGATATTTATTGCTAGTATTGTTATATTAGCGGGATTGTATTTTGATATAGTTCTTCAGGAACTATCGGCTGAACACGTTTAAGTAGTGGCCTAGCATAAACATTATAGCATACTTTATATTAGTATATGTTGAAACATATATACTTTTGGCAAACGGAACTTGAAACTTTTTCTTTTAGATACACGATGTTGGATGACATGATTTTTATATAATTATGAAAATCCCAAAATTGAGCCGAGTTATCAAGAATATGGAGCTCATTAATAACTAACCATATAACTTTATTTCATAGCAGTTCTTGTTTGATGAGATGTGAGATTAAGTTAAAATCAAGTTATTACTTAGCTTTAGGCTTTTGATGATTTTACTCGAATATGAGAGTTTTCTTGATAACTATTTTGAGAGCTATTCTGAAACTATTTTTGGGAACCATTTTGGTACGATATTGGATATTTTTTGATACAATTTACGGAACTATTTTTGGTGTACAATTTTATGTGAAACTCACCAACTATTTCATAGTTGACTGTTTTTATCATGCTTTTCAAGTGATGAAGTGAAAGTGGAACCTTAGTGGTGCATTTATGGATTTTCATATTAGTCGAATGTGGACTAAAAACAATCTTTCAGTATCTCGTTTTAAAACAATTATGATGTTATCTCTCTTTAGACTTGTAACTTTGAAATAGCGATGTAATTTTTGGGATTACTTTACGTTATTATGTATGGTGTTGTTCTATTATCTTTTGCGATGTATATTGATTTTCATCGCACCTCCCGTTTCCGCTATTCAGCGGGGTCTGATAGGCAGCTTGATGAGGAAGGTTACCATGTAGGCTTCGGAGAACGATAGTAGAAGGTAACCAAAGGTAGTTTGGTGGTAGCCCGTGGGAGTAAACGTGAAATCCTGTATATGGTTGAGGTACCCTTCGATGGGATTAACACAACTATTAATGGTAGAGGAAGTGCGGTTCTATGACACCAGAGACTTGGTCACATGAGTGAGAATGGTATGAGGATTCTAGCTTCAAAGGGTAGGATTCCAGATTTACAAAAGGCTGATGTAGGCTTCTGTGAGCCATGTATATTGGGGAAACATAAAAAGGTAAGCTTTGTAAAGTCTGGCAATACAAGGAAACTGCAAAGGCTCGAGAAAGTTCATACAAATGTGTATGGCCCTACATATGTTGCATAAATAGGTAGATCCCACTACTATGTTACCTTTATTGATGATAGAAGCAGGAAGGTATGGGTTTATTTTCTTAAAAATAAATCTAGGGTATTAACACTTTTAAGAAGTGGAAGGCTGCAGTGAAGAATGAACAAACCTTCTGTTAGCCTTAATAGTTTTATTAAAAGTGATGGTCATTCACGTTTAGGAACTTTGTATCGTGTGTTAGATATCGTGATAGAATAGTCAACGGGCTCGTGGATTGGACTAAGCTAAATGGGCTTTAGTTTAGTTAAGCTAGCATTGTATAATGGCGTGTAACCCATGTCCAAACCCAAGTCCACGAAAAGCCCAAGCCAAGCCCATTGGAAAGCCTTTTAGGTTTTCATGTCTTGTACTATAAATACCCCTCAAATGACCATTTGAGGGGTGTGCTTGAAAGTGTGTGTGTGTGTGTGTATTTTCTCTCTCAAGGAATATACAACTTATTGTTTGCATATCTTATCATCATATACACGAATTTATATCTTCAAGTCACCATCTTTCTCATCTTATTTCTAAGCTTTGTTTGTGTTTGTTTCACGTGGGTATACTTGTATACGTGTTGGGTTTGCTTGGTAAAGTGATAAGGTTGATAAAACTAAGGTCCTACAATTGGTATCAATCGCCTAACAATGGTTTAGGAGTGTTTGTGTTTGTTTTGAAGGTTGATACGCGTAGCTTTGTTCTAAACGTTGTCACGCTTAAAGCTTTAATTTTTGCACTTACAAATTCAAGATTCTTGTGGTTTAAGGTATATTTGGTGCTAAAGTTTCAGTTTTTTGCATAAAGTTTGAAGCTTTACGCGTTTTGGTTAAGTTTTGAGCTCGTTTTTGGTTCTTTGGTCATTTCTACTCGTAACTTTTCTAGGCACTTTGGGTGAAAAAGGTCAACATTTTTGGGTTATTCGAGTGTTTTTAAGGATATCTGTGTAAGAGAAATCATTTGATTCGTTGGAAATTTCTTACGAGTAGAAGTCAAAAAGTCAAAACCCTAGTTTTCTACTCGTAACTTTTTGGTGAAGAATCTTCGTGCTATAACTGTTACTCAGTGCTTCCCTCACTTGGATAAGTGTGTGGAACACTTCGACTTGTGGATATCTCTTACGCTGTGACAGTGTAAAGGATTTTTGGTTCTTAACCATAGTTTACGCATAAGCTAAAAGCTTACGAGTAACTCTACGCATAACTTCAAAATTACGCGTAAGGTTTACAAGTAACTTTTTGTCTACGCATAAGCTTAAGGTTACGCGTAAGATACTTTCTACGCTTAAGGTTTCTACGCTTAAGGTTTCTACGCATAAGGTTTCTACGCTTAAGGTTTCTACGCATAAGGTTTCTACGCTTAAGGTTTCTACGCATAAGCCCCAGATCCTACGCCTAAGTTTCTACTCGTAACTTGTGTTTCTACGCCTAAGCTCTTTCTACACATAAGGTTTAAAAAAAAAAAAAAAAAAAAAAAAAAAAAAAAAAAAAAAAAAAAAAAATTTGGTTTAACTGTGAAAATTTTGGTCAAAAATTCAAATTTTTGGGCCTAAATTCAAATTTTTCGGGTCAAATTTTGCGTCAAAATTGTCATAACTCAAATTTTTCATACGACCTTAGAATTGATTTTTATAGTGAATTTCAAATTTTGGGCGAAAATTTTTAAGAACCGAGTTTACGAGTACGACTTTCGGAAACACCTCAACTGAGCTTAATCTTCATCAACCACAACTCCTTTATCGTTGAATCGATCCTACATCAACTTTATCAGATCATACCTTCATCAATGGCAACTCAACAAGATATTCATGCAGCCGGTGCCGAAAACCGACCTCCTATGTTGGAAAAAGGTGGTTATCTTCAATGGACAAGTCGAATGCTTCGTTACATCAAGACAAAACCTAATGGAAAATTGATGATCAAATCCATTCAGGATGGACCCTTCATACCTCGACAAGTCCAAGACCCTGGAAATCCTGATGCAACACCTCCCACCCTACCATTTTTTCGTCTTCAAAAAGAATCGGAATACTCTGAAGAGGATCAGAAGAAAGTCGAAGCAGATGACATGGCAATTCATATTATCCAACTGGGTCTACCAAGAGACATCTTTGCTGCTGTAGACAGTTGTGAAACTGCTTTCGATATGTGGGAACGTGTTAGACGACTTTGTCATGGAACAGAAATTGGTCAACAAGACACAGAGAACAAGTTGCTAACTGCTTGGGAGAAGTTTACATCTACTCCAGGAGAATCCATCGAATCCTACTATGGAAGGTTCTGCACTTTAATGAATGAGCTGATCAGAAACAAGCTGACACCCAGAACTATCGTGAGCAACATCAAGTTCTTGAACAATCTACCAGAAGAATGGGGACGATATGTCACTATTGTCAACCAAACAAAAGACTTACATCAAGTGAACTTTGATCAACTCAACGATTTTCTGAAACAAAATCAAGCTGAAGTGAATGAAGTCAGGCAAGAAAGATTAGCAAAGAATCATGATCCATTGGCACTCATTGCAAAGACTCAAACTCCAGTGAATACACAACAACAACCTTCATCATCTTCCACTAACAACAACTTGCAGCAATACATCCAGAAATTAATGGGTCTTAATGAAGTCAGATGGACATTAAGACCGCGTTCTTGAATGGAACTCTGAAAGAAGAAGTGTACGTGAGTCAGCCAGAAGGCTTCATAGACATGGAACATCCAGACTACGTCTACAAACTAAAAAAGGAAATCTATGGTTTAAAACAAGCTCCGAGAGCGTGGTATGACGAACTGTCCTCTTTCCTTATCCAAAACAATTTCACCAAAGGAACAGTTGATCCTACCTTGTTTACACAAAAATGCAAAAACGACATTTTGATTGTTCAGATTTATGTGGACGACATCATCTTTGGGTCCACTAATCCGAATCTTTCAAAACATTTTGAAAATCTCATGAAAAGCAAATTTGAAATGTCCATGATGGGGGAACTAAAATTCTTTCTTGGTTTACAAATACATCAGTCCCCTCGTGGAATTTTTATAAATCAAGCTAAGTACACAACTGAGATTTTGAAAAATCATGGTATGGATAACTGTGACTCGGTCGGAACACCAATGGTAACATCACCAAAAATTGGAGCCGATTTGTTTGGGAAACCTATTGATCCGAAGAAATATCGGAGCATGATTGGTTCTCTCATGTATCTTACTGCTAGTCGACCAGATATTCATTTTGCTGTTTGCTTATTAGCACGGTTTCAGGCAAAGCCTACCGAACTGCACCTCAAAGAGGTTAAACGGATCTTTCGGTACCTGAAGACATCCATTCACATGGGACTTTGGTATCCGAAGGAATCCGGATTTGATCTAATTGCCTTTTCAGATGCGGACCACGCAGGTGATCAAGTTACAGCAAAAAGTACATCCGGAGGAGCACAATTTTTGGGAGAAAAGCTAGTCAGCTGGTCTTCAAAGAAACAAGATTGCACTGCACTTTCAACCGCTGAAGCTGAGTATGTGTCTCTATCTGCGTGTTGTGCTCAAGTTCTATGGATGAGAACACAACTCACAGATTATGGCTTTACTTTCGATAAAATACCTATGTATTGTGACTCGAAAAGTGCCATAGCCATATCATGCAATCCTGTTCATCACTCAAAGACTAAGCATATCAGAGTCCGCTATCATTTCATCAAAGAGTACGTCGAAAATGGTACTGTTGAATTATTCTTCGTGAAGACTGATTACCAACTCGCCGATCTATTAACTAAAGCCCTTCCAAAAGAAAGGTTTGAGTATTTAGTTCGACGAATTGGAATGCGAAGCCTAACCCCTGAGGAGTTAGAACGTCTTCTCGAATCTTCTTGAAAATGATTTTCCAAAAAGCTTCGCTGTAAATATTTTTGAAAAACAAAATACAAAATTTGAAAAACCAACAAAAGCAAAATATAAAAATATAAAACTTTCAAAAATACAAAAACAATAGAAAATCAAAAATACAAAAATATTCTTCTCACGACATGTCTCTTGTATAATCGATATTCTGTACGTTTCTAGAAATGTCATTCAACAATGATACGGGCATGTACAGATGCTTGAGCGAGAGTTCTTTAATTGTTTTCTAAAACATGTCGTTTCTCAAAATTTCTTAATAAAATGGCTTTCGTATACATCAGTACGAAACCCGGACCGAAATGATGACTTTTGATTATTTTCAAATCAAAACTCGTGCTTTGATCGATAAATGAGGTGTACGCTTCAGTGCACTACATTTACAAAAAAAAATGGTGAGAAATCATCATCATCTTGAGCACCTTTTCAAGATTGTTCAAAAAGATTTTCAAAATCTTTCAAAATACTTTGTGCTCAAGATAACTCCCTCTAAAACCCTTTAATTGATTATGCTTTATTAAAGGGGGAGTATAAAACAAAATGTTCCAAATTCATGCTTAAATCAAATCCGTTTGTCTCCCCAAAAGATTCTAAAATGTTGTTTAATCCGTTGATATCAAAAATATCACGCTTATGCTATTTTTGAGGGGGAGGAGACGTGATTAAAATGTGATCAAAAATGTTTAATGATCGTGGTTTGAATCTCAAATGAGCTCGACTCAGATGAAACCAATGAATTGACGAGCAATTATGTACCATCTCGAGAAACTTTCTATGACTTGACCAGGACGGGTAATAATTTCAAGCTAGTTCTCTAGTGATGTAAACGTGTCTCGAATCGGTCTAGTTCATTTAAAGTCGATCAATTCAAAAAGTGCGAACTCTATCCTCTATGTGCAGATTTCTGTCAAAACTTATAAGCACACGTGAAGGGGGAGTGTTTATGAAAATACAAAACTCACGGAGTGTTTCAAACATGTTTTCTATCATAAACACTCTGAGAGATTTTCAAGAAAAATGGTTTTATGGCAACAAATAGGACAGTCATGGAGTTATAAGGTGACTAAGGATAGGAAATTCGTCCTATGATCCGCCAGAGCCGGAGGGATCTACCCAAGGACATCACAAATAGTTAGTATTAGAAGTCCTTAGGAATGATTGAAAAAAGGAGTAATGTGAGGAAGGAGAAAGAAGGGGTTGAAGAATTAAAAAGAAATGTAAAGAAAGGGTGAAAAGAAATAGCCCTCCATATTCAACCTTAGGGCAGAAACCGGGTTCAACTCATCTGCTACTGGTTGTCACTAGATGACACTGGTATTGAAGACAAAGACGTCATGGACCCAGTGACGCACCGCACTAAACCTTCTAGCCACTCAATTCCTCTTAAAAGGATTTGTTTCATTCTCACTGGGAACCCTACATAATCTATTGACCTTCTCTTAGAGATCGTTGGTATTGAAGAAGGAGACCCTCTCCCTAGTCTCCGCTCAGGAAAACCAAAATGCACTATTGAGTCTAGAGCCACGAGATTCATCAAAAGATCTCATAGGAACACATGACATGAAATCGCTTGTTGTTCATCAACAAGGACACAAGTAATATATTCTAGAGTCCTACGCAGATCTTAGCAATTTGCCAGAACATTTATGAGAAGTTTCACATCTGTGATCTTCAATGATTGAATGGAAACTCCTGCCAGGGTCAACATCAAGCAGCCCTGACAGCAGGTCACTTCGGTAATTCCGTGGATTACGCTTAGTGTGTCTCAAACGGTCTACAGTCGTGGGGTGATGCTTCGGTGTACCTCAGCGACTCATCTGAACTGTAGATGTACTTCGGTATATCGCGTTATCTCACTTGTGGGACTCCAGTTCAGGAACGGCCTCTGTGAGAATTAGAGACGTGTTTTCACACAATGCTGTTAACACCCTCGAAATTCAAACTTGTAAGTGCCGGAATCCGCTTATTACTAACAATGTTTTATGTTTTCTTCTTATGGAAGCTCTGGAGCGGATGGATCGTGCAGACTCGCCACATGCTCATACCAACAACACATGAAAGTTCTCATCATAATCAAAGGCTACTCAAAGTTAAAGATGATTCTTCGTCAATGTCAAAGAATCTACAAAGTTTAAAGACTCGAGAACTACATCATTGGTAACCAAAAGACAAATAGAAGTGTGAGCATGGTGGAGAAAGACGTGGAGATACCTAACCAACGAAGCTGACAACGGCAGACAACCACATTAACTGATCACAAAGCATGAAGGAACAAAGAATCAAGACTATTCTATATCTACACGCAAAGTTCAAGCTCAAGGAAAGTAGAGACCTAATCAAGTGGAGCATCATTTGAATGACCACCCCTTAGTGGGAGATTGTTAGCCTTAATAGTTTTATTAAAAGTGATGGTCATTCACGTTTAGGAACTTTGTATCGTGTGTTAGATATCGTGATAGAATAGTCAACGGGCTCGTGGATTGGACTAAGCTAAATGGGCTTTAGTTTAGTTAAGCTAGCATTGTATAATGGCGTGTAACCCATGTCCAAACCCAAGTCCACGAAAAGCCCAAGCCAAGCCCATTGGAAAGCCTTTTAGGTTTTCATGTCTTGTACTATAAATACCCCTCAAATGACCATTTGAGGGGTGTGCTTGAAAGTGTGTGTGTGTGTGTGTATTTTCTCTCTCAAGGAATATACAACTTATTGTTTGCATATCTTATCATCATATACACGAATTTATATCTTCAAGTCACCATCTTTCTCATCTTATTTCTAAGCTTTGTTTGTGTTTGTTTCACGTGGGTATACTTGTATACGTGTTGGGTTTGGTTGGTAGAGTGATAAGGTTGATAAAACTAAGGTCCTACACCTTCGGGTGAAGTGTTTGAAGTCTGATAATGGTGAAGAGTATAGTAGTAGAGAGTTCATTGAGTATTGTACTCGGAACGAGATTAAGATGTTGAAAACAGTCCCGGAAACACCTCAACAGAACGGTGTTGCTAAAAGAATGAACCAAACATTAAATAAGAGAGCAAAGAGTATGAGGCTTCATGCAAGGCTCCCAAAGATGTTATGGAAAGATTCAATTAATACAACAACCTACTTAATTAATCGCGGACCCTTCATTCCGTTAGGGTTCCGAATTCTAGAGAAAGAATGGCAAGGGAAGGAAACCTATAGGATTTGTTTGTTGCTAAAACTGATGGCGACGTTTGAATGATCTATGATTAAAGTAGTAGGGAACCTGCACACTATTATTGAAGCCAAAAATGACCTCAGTCGAGTCATCAGGAGAAAAAAAAAGAAAATAAAAACATTAACTACGTATATTGTATGTTCTGTAAAGAGAAATGATGCTTATTCATATTTCATATTCTTCTAATCTTCTTATTTACATGATCCTGACAGGTGGAAAAATGGATTGTTTAAATGAAAGGATATAATGAGTGAAATACACATGTCAAATTACATGTAGGTAAAAGAATAAATATGCAAAAGATGTAAGAGGATAATGCAAATATTCTTGTATAAATTATTCAATTACTTTGAGAAAAGAATTTAGTGTGTATATATTAAAACAAAATCTTAGAAATCATAACAAAAAATAATAAGGTGGCGTTTAGTTGAAAAACATTTTCTTTCATTTCCTATTTCTTGTTTTGTAGGAAAAAGGGAGGAGAGTTTTATTTCCACAAAACAATGGAAAATTTAGAAAACGCATTTAGTTTGAGAAACATGTGTTTGTGTTTTCCATTTTGCAAAACTAGAAAATATGTTTAAGTGTTGTTGTTATCTATCTCTCTATTCACCTTTGTAATATAATAAAAACTTCTTCAAAAAACAAAAACAAATATTATAAACTAACAAACTAAATTATAAAATAACTAAAAAAATTTAATACAAGAAAATAAAGAATTAAAAAAGTAAAATATAACATCAAATAACATGAAAAAATCTTCAAGCGACTACAATTCGACATAAAGACATTAAATTCGACATAAAGTAAAATTTCATATTTTATCTGTTTTATACGTTTTTATCCGTTTTTGTATGTTTTTATCCATTTTGTACATTTCTATATGTTTTTGAACATTTTTATACGTTTTACTAGAGGTGGCAAACAGGTTGGGTCGGTTTGGGTCATGGGTCATACATGTCTTGTTTTAAAAATGGGTCTAACGGGTCATGGGTCAGATGGTTTGGGTCGGGTCGACCCACTAAATTTATAGCGTTTTCATCTGTCTTTTTACGTTTTCGTTTGTTTTTTAACTCTTTCGTCTGTTTTTTACGTTTTCGTCCGCTTTTTTATGTTTTCGTCCGTTTTATTACGTTTCGTCTGTTTGTTACGTTTTCGTCGGTTTTTTTACGTTTTCGTCAGTTTTTTTACGTTTTCGTCTATTTTCTAACGTTTTTGCCTGTTTTTTTTACGTTTTCGTCTATTTTTAACATTTTCGTTCGTTTTTTAACGTTTCGTCCAAATTTTTACGTTTTCGTTCGTTTTCACCTATTTTATTATGTTTTCTTACGTTTTCGTCCTTTAGTTTATGTTTTTTTTACGTTTTCGGCCGTTTTTTAAATCTTCTAACGTTTTCTAAATTAAAGTGTTCTCATCCGTTTTTTTACGTTTTCGTCAATTTTTTTACGTTTTCGTCTGTTTTTTTACGTTTTCGTCCGTTTTTATACGTTTTCGTCTGTTTTTTACGTTTTCGTCCATTTCTTTACGTTTTCGTCAGATGAAACCTAAAAAAAACTTAAAAACAGACGAAAACATAAAAAACAAATGAAAACGTAAAAAAATACGAAAACATAAAAATTCAGACGAACGCGTAAAGAATCGGACGAAACATAAAAAATCGGACGAAAACGTAAAAAATAGACGAAAACGTAAAAAAATAGAAGAAAACGTAAAAGAACAAACGTAAACGTAAAAAAACGGACGAAGACGTAAAAAAAAGGTCGAAAACGTTAAAAATGGTTAATTAGGTAAAAAAATCAGACGAAAACGTTAAAAAAAACGAAAACGTAAAAAATCGGATGAAAACGTAAAAAAATGGATGAAAACGAATGATAACGTAAGGAAACAGACTAGAACGTAAAACAACGAAGGAAGACGTAAGGAAATGGCCTAAATGTAAAAAACGGATGAAATCGTAAAAGAACAGTCAAATACGTAAAAAATGGAAGAAAACGTAAAAAAAGATGAAAACATAAAAAACAGACGAAAATGTATAAAAACGGATGGAAATGTAAAAAAACAGACACAAACGTAAAAAATAGACAAAAACGTAAAAAAGCAGACGAAACGTAAAAAACAGACTAAAACGTGAAAAAATAGACGAAAACGTAAAAGAACAGACGAAAACATAAAAAAACGGACGAAGACGTAAAAAAAAGACATAAACGTAAAAAAAGGTCGAAATCGTAAAAAAAGGGTCAAACGTAAAAAAGAAATCGGACGCAAACGTAAAAAATGGACAAAAGCGTTAAAAATCAGACGAAAACGGATGAAAACGTAAAAAATCAGACGGAAACGTAAAAAATCAGACAAAATTATAAAAAGACAAACGAAAACGTAAAAAAATAGACGAAAACGGATGAAAACGGACAAAAACGTAAAAAAAAGACAAAACATTAAAAATCGGATAAAAACGAAAAAATAGACAAAAACGTAAATAACCGGACGAAAACGTAAAGGACAGACGAAAACGTAAAAGAACTGAAAAAAACGGCAAAAAAATAGACGAAAACGTAAAAATTCGGAAGAAAACGTAAACAATCGGACGAAATCGTAAAAAACAGACAAAAACGTATAAAAACGGTTAAAAACGGACGAAAACGTATAAAAATGGACGAAAATGGATTAGGGGTATTTCGAAGGAAAATAGGTGAAAAAAAAGTGTTTTGTAGTTTTGTGTAGGGGTGGCAATTTCTGACCCGACACAAAACCCGACCTGAAACCGATACGAAAATTAACAAGTTTGGGTTGAGCTTAAATAAATTTCGGGTCAGGTTTGGGTTGACCTATCTAACCGGTTTATTAAACAGGTCAGTTTCGGGTTGGGAATAAATTTAGCGGGTCGACCCGGCAACCCATTTAAGATTTTTGTTTAAATAAAAAATTATTTATATTTTATTTTACAAGTTAAATGAGTAAACGGGTTGACCCGCAAACCCATTTAACCTGTTTAACTCGGGTAATGTGCTAATTTTTGTATATAAAGTAGGTTAAATGGGTCAACTCAAAACCCATTTAACCTATTCAACCCATGTAATCTATTTAACCCGCCAAACCAAGTATATATATGGGTTAAATGTGTCAGGTTTGGGTTATCTGTAAACAGGTTAGGGTTGACATAGCTGACTCGATAATTTAAATGAATCAGGTTTGGGTTGGGGTTTACTGACCCGCCAACCTGTCAACCCAGACCCACCAACCCGAACTCGACCCGAATTGCCACTCTTAGTTTTGTGTATTAAAGTTGAAAATAGGAATTTTGTATTTTGTAAAGAATTTTATTAAAAAACACTAACTTGAACGCGATCTCTGTTTTCTTTGTTTTCCACAAAATATTTTGTGAAAAAAAGGTGTTTTCCCTCAAATTTTTTAATTTATGTATGCAAACGTGGCATCAAAAAATAACATCATCGTTTAGTGACTTAAATCTTTAACTTGATTAGAGCGGAAGGTGGGTAATTTCGTGGCTCGCCGTCATCCTAGGTGGAGGCTCGCCGTCCCTTTTCACCACACCGGGTGGTCAGGCCGTGGCTCGCCGTCGGTTGGCTCGTCGTCTGCACGACGAGCATTTTGTTTGTACTTTTTTTTTTCTTTCTTTTTTCTTGTGGAGAGTTTGAATATTTTTGAAGGTGAAGTGCTTTTTATAAAGGTTGAATGATTTTGGAGGAAAAAAGAATGCAAACATAAAATTAAAAACACAAATTACATTGAACATTTAACTGAAAACAGGAAATACATAATAAGCTTAAACATTAAAAACTACAACGAGATTGATGAAAATAAAACTACTAAAACTTAAGAATACGAATCATCTGAGTTCCAACCCTCGTCACTTGTAGAGGAATAAAACTCGCCATTAAAGAGCTTTGTCTCCATGATGTCAAAGTAGCTATCTCTAAGATATTGAGCTTCCCTGTCTTGTTGTTCACGGCGAGCAGCTTCCTCGCGCGCCTCTTGTTCCATAATCTCTCTATAGTTTTCTTCGTCCTTGATAACGCTCAAATTGTGCATGTTTTTAATAGCGTTATCCGTGTTTTTATGTATGTTATTTGGTTATAATCATATGCTTTTGTTGCTTAATCGTATCAAAGTGCGTTTGCTAGTTCATTTGTAGCCAAGTACAGGAAAGTGGAGAAAAAGACGGAAAAAGAAGTAAAATACGAAGATTTCTCCATGTATGAAGAATTCCCGACCAAAGCAAGACTTGTGGAGTATATTCGAGAAGATAAAGTCATCAAGTTAGTGGTCCAAAGACTCAAGAATAAAGGTCAAGAAGGAAAACGAGAAAGAAATGAAGAAAAGAAGCTTAAACGAAAAGATATTGGAAGCCTCGTTGTCCTTGACACACCTTCACCATTTTGGCCATAACTTTTGCATACGGACTCCGTTTGACCCCCGGTTCGCGGCCACGGAAAGCTAAGAGAAAGATCTACAACTTTGCAGTTTATGAATTTTTATGATTTTGCTCCGACCGATCGGTCGAGACCCGTAACCGGATCCGGTTGGAGAATGGTCACGTAGACCAACCGAACGGTTGGAGCTCAACCGGATCCGGTTGGAGGGCCTGTTTCAGCCATTTTTCCATTACTAAGGTTCCAAACTTGTTCCAAACGATTCTAGTCCCTTCCTACATGTCTTCTAGTCCCTTCCAAGCTCCTTGGTGACCAAGAAATGCATTTATAACCCCAAGGGCTTGAGAGTAGTATAAATAGAACTCATTTGTGTATGTTTTCATCATCCAAATACACCAAAACTTGAGAGGTCTTCTCTCACACCTATCTTATCACCACTACTACTCTCTCAAAGCCTAAATTCGTTCATAAAGTTCCAGGAAACTTTGGAGGTCCAAGAAGTCATCATTTGGAGGTCATACCATCAAGAAGTCATCACCAATACTTGAGGCATCATTACTACATCATTTGTAATCTCATTTCAATCATTGTAAGACCTTTAATCATGTTTTCTAATGTTCAAAGTACTGAATTTATGTTTATGTTTGTTATGAGTGGCTAGTTTCTTTATGCACTTGCTTAAATGATGTTAATTATCATATGATTAGTTAGTGATTGTGTTAACATGTTTTAATTCAATTTCAAGTTGATTCTAAGATCCAATTGTGCTAAAGTTTCATAGTGACATTTGTTAATCAAGTTTGGCTAATTGTCAATAATCGTTGGGGTCGAAAGAACTTCGTGTTATTCAACTAGTCATAATCATTTTGTCTATGGATGATTGTTTTTACCCATTATTCTTGATTACACAAAGGAACTAAGGTGTGGTTGTAATAGAAACGCTTTTTGATTATCAAATTGGATTGGTTGGAAACATCTAAATGGTCGTAAGATTAGTTGTTGAGAATCAATTGTAGCCTTTTGTCTATGATCGGTTACCTTTTGTATTGACCATTTCTTAAGCAATTTGATGAACAAGTGGATGTTTTTGTGTTTAAGTTTATGTATGTAGACTTATGAAACTTGAATTGATCTTGAATTGATTGGTTAAACTTAATGCTTGTTTTTATAAACTAAACCCTTGATCAAAGTTTAACTTGTAAGAACAATAGATTAGTACACCAACTAATTATCATAACCAACATGTTAAGAGGTTAACACAATCACATTAATCTATGATATGAAACTAGTTTAAGCAAGTGTAGTTTTTAATCATCTGAATTTCATTATACTTATTGCTTTATTATATGTTTTGGATAGACTCCGTTAATTCAAACTTGTGTTTAGATTCACTCAAATCCCTGCGAACGATCCCGACTTACCTTCATAATCTTGCTATAACGGACGAGTATACTTGCTCGTATGTGTTATTGGTAATATTGGTAATTCACCTTTTATAAATTTAAAACTTGCACCAACCGGGCACATCAAGTTTTTGGCGCCGCTGCCGGGGATTTGATTGTGTTTCAACAAGTTTTTGAATTTCCCTAAGTCGATTCAACCAAAAAAAAAAAAAAAAATTCTCAGAAACCTTAACCGGATTCGGTTGCTCCTCAACCGAATCGGTTACGATTTTAACCTTCAATCAACTGATCTAACCGATCGGTCGCATCCCGCAACCGATCCGGTTACCCACTCTGTCCCATAAGAACTGTTTTCGTTGTTTGTCCGTGTGTTTAGATATTGCCTGGATTCTCTAGGACATTGTATGAACACTCGAGCAGCGGGAATAGAACCAATTACACCTCTTACCAATCCCGAACGATTGATTCGAAGAAGAAGGAGAACACGTTTCATACCATTCGAAAATCGTGTACCAAGAGTACCAAACCCACCATTTGATAACCTCATTGAAGCCAAAGTTGTTTACAACCCTTTCACCAATTTACCTTTTCCCATGGCGGACGATCAACCCATGTGGGGAACCAACCGAACCGTAGCACCAACCCCCGAAAGTGCTATTGTTGCTATTAACCTTGGTGACAACTTCACCGTGAAAGGACATCACCTTTCTATGATCAAAGACCGACAATTCGATGGCCGTGCGCGGGCCGATCCGCATAAGCACATTGCCGAATTCATCGAAATTTGTGGCATGTTTCGTTATGGCGACACCGATGTCAATGCCATTAAACTCAAACTTTTCCCATCATCACTCACCGGAGATGCTAAAGTATGGTACAATGAATTAACCCCAGGAATCATCAATACTTGGGAGGAGATGAGGCAAGCTTTTGTGAGCCGATTCTTTCCACCTGCCATGTTTGATCGATTAATGGGAGAAATTCGTGCTTTCAACCAAAACCCAAACGAATCACTTGTCGAAGCTTGGCTTCGAATGAAAGATTTGCTTCGTAGTTGTCATGGACATGGGCTATCAAAAGGAACCATTATCCAAATCTTTTACCATGGACTAGATGAAATCTCTCAAGGCATCCTTGATGCCGGAGGAATTTTTCTCTATAAGACTCCCAACGATGCACATAAATTGCTCGAAGATCGAGTACTTCTCAAACTTGATTGGTCCAAAGATTCCAAAACCAAACCTCTCCGAAAAACCGTTTCTTTTGTCGAAAACACCGATACCTCAAAACTCATGGAGAAGATGGAAGCGTTAACCTCAAAAATCGACTCGCAGTACAAAGATATCAAAGAGGAAATGAAGGAAATGCGAGACGGATGTAACAATTATGGAGGAAATCATCCATCGTCCGAGTGCGACGATAAACCTATGGGTGGACCGAAGGAGAGAGAAGTGAGTTATGATCAAGGAGGATACCGTGGAGGAGGATATCGTAGTAATTATTACGGTCGAAATACTGGAAATTGGCAAGATCGCCGACCAAGGGATGACAACCGTGATTCTCAACCACGAACTGATGATCCACCACCACAAAATCCCGACAAAAAGATGGAAGAAACTGAATTCGAAAAAACCATGAGAGAATTCGTGGCTGCTCAAAAATCTGCAAATGATTTTATCAAAAATCAATTTTTTAATCTCAAAGCCAAAGTTGAGCAAGGACAGAAAAATCATCAAGCATCTATCCAAGATCTTGAAAACAAGTTTGGCAGATTTTCTGACCAACATTCCTCTAGACCATCTGGTTCATTGCCAAGTAATACCCAATCCAACCCAAAACCATCAAATGATAAGACGTACCATCCACCACAAACAAGAAACGAGTATGTCAACGCTATCTTCACAAGTAGTGGTTTCTCGAACGATTCCAATCCGAATATCGTTGTTTCCGCCGGTGGAAGCAACATCAATACCGATCATGTCTTATTGATCGAGAAATTGGAAGCTCTCTCAACAAACATCGATACCCAATTCATAAGCATACGGAGGGAGATGATGGAACTGCGAAATAATCACCACGTTTCAAACCACGATGCCAAGGATGACACGTCGATGTGTGATCCCATGGAAGCGAACCTCGTCCAACATGAAGGATATCACGGAGGATACCACCACCAAAATTCCAGAAATTCATACTCCTACCCATATCACAACCCAACCCAAACATATCCTCGATATCAGTCATGGAATACAATACCTCATCCATCACAACATTTCAATATACCTAAAACCTCACCGGAGGAGATGATGAGAGAGTGGATGTCCAGTCAAACAAAAGCCAATGAGAATATGACGAACCTGTTGGTTGAATTGGAACATAAAGTCGATCAAGGAAGAAGGAACCAACAAGCGATAAGCCAAGACTTGGAGAGGAGGATAGAACGATTAAGTAAGGAACAGGAAGTCCATCACGTTGAATCTCTTCCTTACACCACAGATTCCAACTCTAGACATGAGTTTGTCTACAAACCACCCTCAATTCAATACGAGAACGATAAGGGTGAGGATGAATTTATCGAAGAGGACGAGACCGAGCATATTCCAACCTCGCCAACAACCAAATCATGTCTAACTCACCAACCGTGTTACCTTTTCTTGAGGATTGCACCATGCATATCCCAATGACTTAATTAAAAGGTCCTGAACACAATCATGTTGGTGATGAAAAGTTCAACAAAATCAATGGCAACTGGAATGGAGAACTGGAAAGAAAGATAGACAAATGGTCTGAACCACAAAATCCAGTTTCTTTAAATCAAAACGGTAGGACTAAGCCACCTCCTTTAACTCACCTTGAGAATGTGGATGCAATATTCACTGGGAGTGGAAAGTCCGATGATCCTCCGAAAAATCATAAAGATCCGCCACCTGTCCTCATTTCAAATGAAATCGACCAAATGTTCGAGATAATAAAGAGGGACTTTCACTTGGTCAAACCAAAAGAATCAAATGTATTCCCATCCATTGTGGAGTACAAACCAAAGATTCCATACCCTCAACGTTTAAGAGCTGAAATTCCCCATTTGAACCGTATGGTCAAAGTATCCTAATCCGGGGAAGATTCGAGTCAGGCTGATGACTCGGTAATAAAACAAGCGCTTCTCGGGAGGCAACCCGTGTGTTTCAGATTTGATTTTCTGTGGTCACTCCCCAAAGTTTAAACCTTTGGTTGAACTTAAGTGTGGGGGGGTATCACTTTTAATAAAACCTTTTGTTTGTTTATAAGATTGTGTGCAGGTAATGATTTCTCCAGTGGACGCCAGGAATGAAGAAAGATTTTAAGCTGATAAACTCGTTGACATATCTGGTTTCATCTCTATTTTCCCTATTTCTATACTTTGAAGTTCGTTTTTCATTGAGGACAATGTCTAACTTAAGTGTGGGGGGGGGGGGGGGGGTGAATAGGAAAAATTAGAGTTTTCATGCTTAAATTTAAAATTTTGTTTGCCCTTGTGATCTAGTTGTTTTCACACTTTTAAGATTATCTATTAGAATAACTGGATCATTCCACTGGTAAAACTGGTAATATTTGAAATTCCGAGATGTGTTCCGATTACTATTGCAATCCATTCTGGGATCGATAAACATTTGCTAACACATATTATACCCTTTCCACTAAATTGTGAGGATTTGAGCCTATTTCTTATTAGCATACATCTTTTATGCTTGGATCTTTTGCTATGAGTGTGCCGGTGATTTTTTTTATTCTAGAACTTGTGCTTGTAAATCATTACCAGACCGCGGTGAGATTGCATTCGTGCGATATAAGTGAATTCGTGTGATAAAGAGGCACCTTAGGATTTAACCCAAATGGCCTTCCATTTTACATCTAATGATATATTAGCTAGCTTCATTGGTTAGTTAACCACCCACATGGACCCATTTGTAGTGCTCATTTTTAGCACTAGATACCCCTAGTTACACCTTCTGAGTCATCCCTTTCATTTTTGCTTCACCCAGAAAATACAAAAAGATTTTACACTTTAAACCTTAGCCTATCCCATATCAATGTCTAACGGTTGGTTGCTAGTCGCCTGGAAAGTAAAGATTGTTCAAATAATTATGAGTACCACATCCTATGTGATTGATTGAGCCATGCGTTATGTTATGTTAAAAAAAAAAAAAAAAAAAAAAAAAAAAAAAAATTGTGTTGAAAGTATGGAAATAATAGCCAATGTGCTATGATCGAAGAACAATTGTCATGGCAAAGCGAAAAGCAGTGGAAAGTGAAAAAGAAGAAAGCAAAGCTATAATCGTTTATTTGGTTCGTGGAATGTTTGATAGCTAGCAACATGGGTATTAGACTTGATTTCATTTTTATTTTAACACCAATTTCATAAACATTCCCATGCCTTATCCATACCCTTAACCCTTAGCCATATCATTATAACCCGAATAAAAGCCCTCTTTAGATGTTTTTACTTGGTGCTCACGCCACGTCGGTGGAGTTTTGTTTCTTGTACAAGCCTATGGTAATATTTAGATCATGACTGTGCAATATGAGTGTACTATTCCTTAATACTATCCATCTCTAAATAAATTGAGTGTTGAGTGAATTATATTTCATTCCTTTTTCGTGAGGTGTTCTGAAATGTTAATCATGCAAGAAAATCATTGGATATTGTCAAACATCTTGATGTTTCACCTTTATAAAGCATAATTGATGAATCCTCTCTCGTATTTATACTTGGTTGATTTGCATCACATTTTTCATAATCACGATCTTGTACCAGTGGATGTTTTTCCTAGATTTGCTTGAGGGCAAGCAAAGTTTAAGTGTGGGGGAATTTGATAACGCTCAAATTGTGCATGTTTTTAATAGCGTTATCCGTGTTTTTATGTATGTTATTTGGTTATAATCATATGCTTTTGTTGCTTAATCGTATCAAAGTGCGTTTGCTAGTTCATTTGTAGCCAAGTACAGGAAAGTGGAGAAAAAGACGGAAAAAGAAGTAAAATACGAAGATTTCTCCATGTATGAAGAATTCCCGACCAAAGCAAGACTTGTGGAGTATATTCGAGAAGATAAAGTCATCAAGTTAGTGGTCCAAAGACTCAAGAATAAAGGTCAAGAAGGAAAACGAGAAAGAAATGAAGAAAAGAAGCTTAAACGAAAAGATATTGGAAGCCTCGTTGTCCTTGACACACCTTCACTATTTTGGCCATAACTTTTGCATACGGACTCCGTTTGACCCCCGGTTCGCGGCCACGGAAAGCTAAGAGAAAGATCTACAACTTTGCAGTTTATGAATTTTTATGGTTTTGCTCCAACCGATCGGTCGAGACCCGTAACCGGATCCGGTTGGAGAATGGTCACGTAGACCAACCGAACGGTTGGAGCTCAACCGGATCCGGTTGGAGGGCCTGTTTCAGCCATTTTTCCATTACTAAGGTTCCAAACTTGTTCCAAACGATTCTAGTCCCTTCCTACATGTCTTCTAGTCCCTTCCAAGCTCCTTGGTGACCAAGAAATGCATTTATAACCCCAAGGGCTTGAGAGTAGTATAAATAGAACTCATTTGTGTATGTTTTCATCATCCAAATACACCAAAACTTGAGAGATCTTCTCTCACACCTATCTTATCACCACTACTACTCTCTCAAAGCCTAAATTCGTTCATAAAGTTCCAGGAAACTTTGGAGGTCCAAGAAGTCATCATTTGGAGGTCATACCATCAAGAAGTCATCACCAATACTTGAGGCATCATTACTACATCATTTGTAATCTCATTTCAATCATTGTAAGACCTTTAATCATGTTTTCTAATGTTCAAAGTACTGAATTTATGTTTATGTTTGTTATGAGTGGCTAGTTTCTTTATGCACTTGCTTAAATGATGTTAATTATCATATGATTAGTTAGTGATTGTGTTAACATGTTTTAATTCAATTTCAAGTTGATTCTAAGATCCAATTGTGCTAAAGTTTCATAGTGACATTTGTTAATCAAGTTTGGCTAATTGTCAATAATCGTTGGGGTCGAAAGAACTTCGTGTTATTCAACTAGTCATAATCATTTTGTCTATGGATGATTGTTTTTACCCATTATTCTTGATTACACAAAGGAACTAAGGTGTGGTTGTAATAGAAACGCTTTTTGATTATCAAATTGGATTGGTTGGAAACATCTAAATGGTCGTAAGATTAGTTGTTGAGAATCAATTGTAGCCTTTTGTCTATGATCGGTTACCTTTTGTATTGACCATTTCTTAAGCAATTTGATGAACAAGTGGATGTTTTTGTGTTTAAGTTTATGTATGTAGACTTATGAAACTTGAATTGATCTTGAATTGATTGGTTAAACTTAATGCTTGTTTTTATAAACTAAACCCTTGATCAAAGTTTAACTTGTAAGAACAATAGATTAGTACACCAACTAATTATCATAACCAACATGTTAAGAGGTTAACACAATCACATTAATCTATGATATGAAACTAGTTTAAGCAAGTGTAGTTTTTAATCATCTGAATTTCATTATACTTATTGCTTTATTATATGTTTTGGATAGACTCCGTTAATTCAAACTTGTGTTTAGATTCACTCAAATCCCTGCGAACGATCCCGACTTACCTTCATAATCTTGCTATAACGGACGAGTATACTTGCTCGTATGTGTTATTGGTAATATTGGTAATTCACCTTTTATAAATTTAAAACTTGCACCAACCGGGCACATCAGTCCTGTTCAAGTTGACGAAGGGAAGCCTCACTTAACCCAAATGGATTGTTTTCAAGATCCACCTGTGGACTGTTAGTAGCTGGATTGTTAACAGGTGGAGTGTTAACAATTGGATTGTTCACAAGTGGAGTGTTTAAAAATACATTTTCCGGTTAAAAAACCGGTAAGACATCTTCAGGTGGTGTTGAGTAAACTTCCAATTCTTCTAGAGTTGGAAAGCTAGTTTCAGGCAACTGTCTTAGAGTTGGAAAGCTAGTTTCCGACAACTGTTGTGGACTTGGGAATTGCTGAGAAAAATCTTTGCGAGACATTTTTGTGTGTGTGAGTTGTATGTGTAACTTGTGTCTGGTAGAGTTGTACATATAGGCACATATGATCCCGCTCAAAACTATACCATTTGAATTTGAATTTTGAATTTAAATAATCCCGCTCCTATTTGAATCTGATTTTGAATTTGAATTTTAATACGAATTTAAATAACCCTGCTCAAAAGTATACCGTTGAATTTGAATTTGAATTTTGAATCTGATTTTTATTTTACTTGATTTGTAAAAAAAAAAAAAAAAAAAAAAAAAAAAAAAAAAACCTTATACCACCCCTTTAAATAACAAACTTTAACCACCATTTTTTCTCATCTTCATCAATTTAAACTTTCTATATACGTAGCTAAAAAAAAAAAAAACAAATGTCTCAAAATCCGAAGTGGAACAAATTTGAAGAAATGTTGCTTGCGCAAGTTTAGATAGAAATTTCGCAAGCTCGAGATATAGAAAATAACCGTTCCGAAAATTTATTTTGGAACGACGTTATGGAGATGTTCAATGATCAGACTACCGATGACCATCGTACAAAAAATTCAATCACGGGTAAATGGTCGAGGATTAACGTTGATTGCCAAAAATTCAACTCTATTTATAAACATTTGCAGCGTCTAAGTGGTGAAAATGACCACAATTATCTCGAGAATGCGAAACTAAACTTTGAGCAACGCTTTGGTGGGAAGGAGTTTAAGTATGTTCACGTTTGAGAGATTTTGAAAAAATTACCCGAAGTGGGATGTCGAAGATCCGATCCATTAGTATGTGTTGTATTTTTTTCCCGTGTCGCTTTTTTTATGCATCGTGTTTATTTTTCTTATTATTGTGTTGTTTAATGTATTTTAATTAGTAATAAAATAAATTTAGTTTATTTGAAAATTTGAAAAAAAAAAATAAAGTTGTAGTGATGGACCCCAAATAAAGAGATTGAAGTTTGTTGTGAGTGAAGGAGGATTTGTTGTGGTTAGTTGGGGAGGTTTGTTATGATGGTGTGACAGTAACGTGACAATAATGAAAAGATATGAGTTCTTCACCACACTTTCCCTTCTTATGAACTTGCTTTCTCTGCGAGGTTAGGTAGGAAATCTACATTTACTCAACAATTACGAGTATAACGTTATCTTTAGTCGATCATTTGCATAATTCTTTTCTACGATAATGACTTGAAAAAGTGAAATTATGATAACGTTTGTGTGTCAAAATGTACAAAAACACCAACCATTATGTCAATTCTGACTAAAGGTATCGTTGTTGACTAGATCAGGTTAGCTTCAATTACAACCTCTCATATTTGTTTCTGCATATTTTTAAAATTAAAGTCGTTATACATATGCTACAGTCACCGCGTTTTTTGCCTTTAAGTTGCCTAGTCAAATCTTTTGACCTATTCATCTACCCCCGACAATGTTGTAGCCAACTTTTGTCTATAAGTACCCCTTCCACCTTATTCACTATCCTCAATTACAAAATTATATTCTCGTCTAATTATCATATTTCTTCACTCCATCCAACAAATTCTTTGATATAACTCTTAACGAAAACCTCGAGCAAAATCCAACAATTTCACGAAGCCGAAACCATGAGGGGAATGCATTTTACGTCATCAAAAAATTCATTTGCTAAATCGCCAGCTAGAACACCTTTGTCTCCAATGAGTACTTCTTCTCATCATTCAACGTTTTCCACCACGATGATGGAAGAAGATTTATTGTATGCTGAAGAAATCATTAAACGATGGGATCTAGATTCTTCGTTCTACACGAAACTAGACTATCTGTTCTCTGGAGACAGGCGTGAAGCTCGACAGTTTGTGAAGTCGGTTAAGAGTTTGCAATCCGCTATGCATTTCTTTGTGTCCGAGAGCGCAAGTTCAGAGAAGATTATTCATGCTCAAAAGTTGATGCAAGTTGCCATGAAAAGATTAGAAAAGGAGTTTTATCGGATTTTATCATCGAATAGAGACTATCTCGATTCGGAGTCAGTTTCTAACCGATCCTCACGAGCTAGATCGAGTCTTACAGATGACGATAATACTTCAGATGAAGATGACATGAGTTCATCGGTTGCTGATAGCGAAAGAGTTACGATTTCAGAGTTGGTGATGGGTGATCTAAAATCGATTGCCGATTGCATGATCTCATCCGGATATGGAAAAGAATGTGTCAAAATATACAAAATCATCCGAAAATCGATTGTTGACGAGACACTCTACAATCTAGGAGTCCAAAAATATACTTTCAATCAAATCAACAAAATGGATTGGGATACCATCGAACCAAAAATCAAAACATGGTTACACGCTGAAAAGGTTGCGATTAAATCATTATTCTACGGTGAACGAATTCTCTGCGACTACGTTTTTGCATCTTCTGACAAGATCAGAGAAGCATGTTTTTCCGAAATTTGCAAAGAACGAGCGACCGCTCTGTTCGAGTTCCCTGAACTCATTGCCAAATCTAAGAAATCTATGGAGAGAATGTTCCGAACTCTAGATTTATACAACGCAATCTCCGATCAATGGCCAGAGATCGAGATGATCTTTTCATTCGAATCAATGGCCATTGTCCGAACACAAGCGGTGACATCACTGGTAAAACTTGGTGACGCTGTGAGATTGATGTTGAGCGATTTCGAGGCCGCGATACAAAAGGAAACATTGAAGACGCCAATACACGGTGGAGGAATTCATCCGTTAACTCGTTACGTTATGAATTATCTTGTTTTCTTGAGTGATTACAGCATGTCACTTTCGGATATCGTTGCTGACTGGCCTCTTCAAGTTCAGTCACCATTGCCCGAATCTTATTTCTCTAGCGACAACTTGGATGAGTTGTCGTCCATATCGGCTCGGTTTGCATGGTTGGTGCTTGTTTTGCTATGTAAGATCGACGCCGGTGCCGAGCTTTACAAGGACGTAGCTCAGTCGTATCTGTTCCTTGTTAACAATCTTAACTATGTTGTTTCAAAGGTTAATAGCTCTAACTTACGAGACCTAATCGGAGACGATTGGATAGTTAAGCATGGGCAAAAAGTTAAACAATACGCTGGAAACTATGAGCGGATGGCGTGGAGTAAAGTGATCTCGTCCTTGCCCGAGAACCCAATAGCGGACGGTTTAACAATTGAGGCTGCTAGAAATTCCTTTAGACGGTTTAATCTAGAGTTTAACGAAGCATACAAGAAACAATCTAGCTGGGTCATTTCTGACCCAAAAATTCGAGACCAAATTAAGATATCTGTTGCGAAAAAGATTTTGCCAATTTACAAGATGTTTTACGAGAGATATCGAGAGGTTTTTCTAGGAGCTGATTCAGTCGTGAGATTCGCTCCTGATGATTTGGGTAACTACTTGTCGGATTTGTTTCATGGTACCGGAGCTCCGGGTAGTATTAGTACCTCGTCGCATTCATCTTCTTCGTCTTCTAGCTCATTGTCAAGAAGCCATTGAGCCGGTTTGTAGTATATATGTAGAGTTTGTCTTGATTAGGTTATTGTTTGGCCAAATGAAATTAGCAATAATACAATTCTTTAATTTATTGATGAGCTAGTTGTACGAGTCTTGGTGTGTTGACTTTAAATTTAATGTTTGTAATTGAAGTTCTGTGCATTTGAATTACTTGTAAGATCAGAAACATCTAAATACAGTTCACTTGACGTAGTATTTAAGTTTATTTAAAAGGGTTGTATAACTTTCTTTGAGCATCTATATCACGAGTCGAGTCGAGCCCAAGCCTTTCAGAGCTCGAGCTCGGCTCGTTTAAGTTTTAAAATGTTTAAGCTCGAGGTCAGCTTGTTTCGAGCCTTAAATTTTAAGTTCGAATTCGGCTCGTGGTATGTTATATAGGCTCGGGCTCAGCTCGTATATATGATTTGGCAAAGAAAAGTTAAAGCTTGGCTCGAGCTCAAGCTCGGTTCATAATATATCTTTATTGAGCTTGTTGATAAGCTCGAACTTGGCTCGTATATATGTTTAATACTTAAAATATCATGACGTCGTTTAGGCCCGCGAGCCCAAACAGGCTTTGTATGTAAAGCTCGGGCTCGGGATCGATTAATAAACGAGCTGCAACTTAGGCTCGAGCTCAGAATCGAGCTATATCTCGGACTTGAGCTCGATCTCGTTTAAGCTCGACTCCTTCGAGCTTTTTACTGATTCAATCCCGAGCTTTTCACGAGCGGCTCGACTCATTTTCACCCATGTGACTATATCTATCATTTAACATTTTGCATACAATTGATAGTGTTGGGTTGTATAACTTTCTTTGAGCATCTATATATGTCATTTAACATTTTGCTTACAAGGGTTAAGCCGATAAATTACCAATATAGTTTTTTTTATTGGTCCCTGTGGTATATTCAAAATAATACTCGCGATCTTTATTTGCTTTTTATTACACACAAAATCTTTAATTTTCATATTAGTTGTATCGACGGTTCTTATATTATAGAAGAATGATTATCCGTGCAATTATTCACAGTCTTTAATTACACGCGTAATCCCTACTTTTATTACATAGATATTTGTTTTACAAAATAAGGACCATCAATGCAACGAGTTTGAGAAGTAGAGATCACCTATGTAATAAAAACTAATAGGGATCACGAGTTTTATTTTGGATTATTCCAAAGAGACCATCTGTGTAATTTAGTTTTTGTTAGTTTTCATGATATCAAGTGATTGAGTTGATGTTTGTGTAAAAGTGTGTAAATGAGAGATGATGCGTGCAATGAGTGTAAGTTTTAAATTTATAAACAAGGATTACCCAATCTATTAGCAACACATATGGGCAAGTGAACTTGTGGAAAACTAGAAGGGGGGGTTGAATAGTTTTACCAATTAAATCTTCCTTTTAAACTATTTAGATTGACTTATGTCAATCTATTTGGTTGTGTGTGTTGGATGTTGATAAACAAGCATATAAAGATATGTAATGAAAAGATAAGAGTAAGAAGCACAAAACCACAACGCGAGTATTTATAGTGGTTCGGCTACAAGGACACCTTCCTTGCCCTACTCCACTCCCCGAGTCACCTACTCGAGAGTTCGTAAACACTACACCAACTCCTTATGGCGGAGAAGCCTTCACAACGTCGCTTAACCTTTTTCCGGTACAAAGCTAAATACCGAGTTCTTTCACACCAAGGCGAACCACACCTAACACAACGTCGCCTACCCTTTATACGGTGCTAGGCTAACCACCGAGTTATTTCACACCTTAGGTGAACTACACCTTCACAACGTCGCCTACCCTTTATTAGGTACTAGGCTAAGTACCTAGTTCCATTGCAATGGAGGAACTACTACCACACTACACCAACGACTAATCCCAAAGGAGATCTACTCCTTTACAACATCATCAAGGACATCAATATCCTTGGATCTAATGCTAGTCTATCTAGTACATCGAAGCACACCATATCGAATGTACATCTAAGGCACCTTTCACTAATGCCTTTGATTAGATCTACAAGACACCTTTCACTAATGTCTTTGATTAGATCTACAAGACACCTTTCACTAATGTCTTGTGTCTTCACTTCTAAGCACCTTTCACTAATGCTTCTTGTCTTGACTTCTAAGCACCTACCACAAGTGCTTATCCTATAGACGATAGATACCCTTCACTACTATCTTCGTCTTGACACTTGAGACATCTTTCACTAATGTCTTTAACACTACGCTTCTTTGAAGAAAGAAAGGGATCATCAACAAGAGGACTTCAATAGCCTTGATGATGAGGAAGCTTGGCAACTCATGGACTTGAGCTTGCTCGACTTCAAAGGTGGTGATCTTCCCTTTAAGAGGAACCTAAAAGATCACACAAAAACAAAACTACAAACATAGATCTCTTGGATCTAAGGTTAGTGAGATTTAACTCAGGGGAGAGTGTATGTTGGAGAGGGGTAGGATATAATGAAGAAATGGCTCACTATTTATAGAGGAAAAACCTACTGTTTCCCCGGATCCCACGGATCCCTTCCACTTGGGATCCGGCTAGCACAAAGCTAGGGATCCGTGGTCCGCTCCTCTTTGCCCATGGGTATTTTGGGTTATGGATCATGGGTCATGGGTTATGGGTTGATCCATGGTTTTCAATCTTGATACAATGTACCTTAAGGATACATTGAACTTGTGTAAGTGGTATATATAAAACCATGGGTTATGGGTCAAAACCATTTGCTAGTTTTTATCTATTTAGTATATACTTGCTTTTACCCATTTTAGTATATACTTGTTTTTACCCATTTTAGTGTACTTAATATAAGTATGTATTAACCCAATATGTAAACACTAGTTGTTGTACATATGTATCTAAAATATAAAATCACTTAATCTTGTTATAGTGTTTTATGTGAAAACGTAAGTGTGTTATAAAACTATTAGTTCAAACCTTTTACGTATTTTATTTGTTTCGTTAATATGATTTTACTTTTGTTATCGACAAAACATTAGAAGATCGTAAAATATAAATAAACGTTTTTACAGCTTATTTGTATTAACAATCTCCCCCTTTTTGTTGATGACAAAACATAAAATTATTTTAAGGAAAAGCTAAAATTCGTAAACGTTTGAATTTGTAGTTTTTACTTTCTTCTCCCCCTTTTTGTCGAAACAAAAAGTGTTTGAAGAAAAGCAACACATTGTTTTTAAAGAAAAACATGTGAAAGAAAAAAAATAAAGAGTAAGTAACGGGGAATAGATCTCGTCTTACTCCCCCTTGACGAGTCCATCCCTATGTAAGGGCGTCAAGAAAGTAATTCTAATCTAGATCATTTGCAACTAAGTTTGCTTCCCCTAGATGATTGCAACTTTGCAATGGGAAGTTATGAAAAGTAAATCTAGTATTGCAAGTAATTTGCAATGTATTGCTTTGACATAAAGCTCCCCCTAGCTTTAGGATGTCAAAGTCTTCATGTGTGAATTGAAATACTACAAAACAAAGGTTAGAAAGCAAGTATAATTCACAATTTCCTGCAAATGTGATACAAGTTAGTAGAAAAAAGATTTCTTGTCTTCACGGATCCCGCGGTTCCCTCCTAGTAGGGATCCGTCTAGACTATTCTGAGGGATCCGTATCAGCTGATCAAATTCAGCAAAGGTGAAATAACAAATAATGTTATCACATAAATGAGATATGAAAGCAAAGTAATCATATGCTCAACAAAATAACAAGTAGCATGTAATTCCATTTAATAAAACAAGAGTTATGATATACATGACTCAAAAATAAGAAAATAGACAATACATAACTAGGAATTTCTTAGACCAACTAACGCTTGAAGCTTAGACACCACTATAATCTTCTAGCTCAAGTTATGTTTAGGTTTAATCTCGTCAAAACGTTCAAGGAGATGATAGAACATGAAACGTTGGTCTTCTCGTACTTCATGTATCAAACTTTCAACATGTTGACAATGATAGCAATCTTTGTCATGGCTAGGTAGTGGCGGTGGATGAAATGAAGTGGCTTGATTCAAAGGATCAATTGAAGTGGTTTGAGGAGCCTCGAATGATGGAGGGATTGGTGGGGGCCCATTTAGGAATGGTTCGATCAAGAATGAAGATGGTGGTAAAGATGTGTCAACTTCCATAAGGTCGGGTGGTTGACTTTGATGATTTCTCATAATCCAAATGGGATTATATGATGGAAACGGCGAAAAGGAAGCCGGAGCAAGTGTTGACTCAACACCTTGATTTTGAATCATTGTTCCTCCTAATGAGGAGAATGTTGTCGGCGGAAGCGGATGAGACGGCCTAGGTGGCAAGTCCTCTAAATTGTAGAGGTGAGGTGATGATTTTAGGGATGTAAAAGAGATAGCTCTAGGAATCAAAGGTGATGGTTTAGTGGAAATGATATTGTTTGGCCTAGGAGGTATTGTTGTGTTTGGTATAGGTAATTTTGTGGGTACTAACCTTCTAGGAATTGGTTTGATTGGATGTGATTCGGTTGAAGAGATTTCGTGTACAACACGAGCCCTTTTGATGGGTGGTTCTTTGGTGGATAGGTTGTTACTTGGGGTTTTTCTCATGATGAGATGATTTGAGGGGATGCAAAAGCTGAAAGTTAGGATGAGAGTGATGACTATGGAGATCCTAACAAGGTGGTTTATAAACCAAGAGATTTGGAAATTGCATTTAAGCCTTAAGCCACTAAGATTCATTGGAATGTGATGATTAGCATGCACAAGAGTCAACTACAGAGGTTGTGCTGTTCTAGGAACTCATTTAAGATGAGATGGAGTGTTTGAGTTAGGAAGATGAGTTGAAATGATTGTTTTACCAAGATTTGTCATAGACTGTCATCCGGATCCCACGGTTCCCTTCTCAGAGGGATCCGTCTAGGCTAGTTCTAGGGATCCGGCGTTCAGCAGTTTATGAAAGAGTGGAAATGATGTTTCTAAGATCCTAGACCTACATCACCTTGAGTGTTTCAGTTCTCCCAAGTGTTTTAAATGAAGGGGTACTTAAGTGTTTGAAGGCAATGAGTGGTGTAGCTAATGATTGTTATTTATGGAAGGATTTTGAACTTTCAAAAAAATACCAATGGATGAGCAAGGATGACATTAAAGATGTCAATTGAAGTTAAATGAAATTAAATGATCCTAGAGATCAGGTTGAGTCTTAGGATTGTGTTTTGGAAAATATCCTAATGGCTTTGAGATGGGAAAAACTAGGATTTGATCAACTTTGATCAATTTTTGAGGTGAGGTTGATTAATGATCAATATTGTCATAATCGAAGGATTTCTAACCTAGTTGTGAGGGATCAAGTAAAAAATGAAGTGTGAGTTTTGAGAGCGGAAGAGTGATGGATTGAAATGGTAGACCAAACAAAGTCTTAGAATGTGATCTATGTGAGTTGGAAAGTGTAGGAAAGGTCAACCTATCTTGATAAAGTCTTAATCAATCTTAAGACACTATGTTTAGCTTAGTGTGAGGTGTTCTAAGGATGTGTTTGACATATAATGCTTGCAATTGCATTTTCTGTTTTGCCGGATCCCACGGTTCCCTAGATGTAGGGATCCGTTTAGTACAACATTTGGGATCCGTCTATCTGCTAGACAGAACCTTTACTAAAGGTATGCAATGATCTTTGACAATGCATTATATTCCAAGTTTTGTTTAAAGGAGTTCTAAAACTAGGATATCAAATGTAAGATGTTTTATTTCATGAAAGAGATAGGATTACATTGATAACCAATGAGTAGAGTAGAATTGATCCTATTTGACTATTCTAGGTTCCTTGAGTGTCTTCGCTAGGAGGATCATTATGGGTTTGATGGGTATTGGTGGAATCAAGAATGAAGAAAGTCTTCATGAGAGATATGTTTAGCGGTTCCATCATCTTGTTCACAAGTACGTACAACGGACTTTGAAATTGAGGATGGAAGTGCATAACATTGTGATAGAGGCGTGTCAAGAACATTCCATAAGGGATGAGTTTGTCCTTGGAGCCTTGAAGGTTTGCAATTCGCCTTGCGACGAAGTAGGCGAGATTGTATGGTTGTTGTGTTAGCAAACAGTACAACATGTGAGCACAACAAGCGGGAAGAATATCTCGATTTCCCCTAAGACTCCAAACATTTTCACGTAGAATAAGAGCAGTAGGCTTATACTCTTCTCGGATATCTCGTGTATGGATAATGTTTGGATTGGAGTAATATGGTCGAGGTTTGCATATCATGCGTGTTAATTCTTCCGGAGAGGGTATGTGTGAACAATATGGGCTATTTTCTTCACGAAAATTGAAGAGAGAATCAAGAGACCAATCTTCGGTGAAGGCACATTGTCCATGGTTTGGAATTTGGAGGATGTGAGCAAAATGCCCAAGGCTTAAAGTGAATTTTTGGTTTTTGATATAAAACCAAAGAGATAAAGAGCGATCCTCGTTACGAACGAGTTCCACTTGACGGAAGAATTCCATTATGAACCTTGTACATATCTTCTCGTTAATTTCAAGAAGACAATATAGTCCTATGGCTCGGAAGGAGGTATTGATACCTTCTTCGAATTGTAGAGAGGTGTCTACAATACGTCCTTCATGGAAGTGACGGTTTTCGAGATTATTGAACCCACGGACATGATTGCCAGGTGTGTTGGGCTCAAGGGAAATGTTCGGGGTGTAGATGCTAGTGAGTGAAAAATCAAACTCGTATTCATGCGTCATAGTTGAACCTATAGAAGTGATGGGTTAATAAGGGAAGACGTTTATGGTCAACCTATAATAATCTAACGTTTTTACTAGATATTCTATTAACAATTAGTATTTAGATAACTCATGGTTTTGAAGCTCTTAGTGGATTATTATTTTTTTAGAAAGATAGTGATTTTTAATCTTGCATGAAAACTGTTTTCCAGTAGGACGGATCCCACGGTTCCTTTTCAAAAGGGATCCGGCTAGTGTAACTTCCGGGATCCGTGGATCTGTAGTAACAGAACCAGTTTTAAAAAAAAAAAAACAATAGGTTTTACGGTTATTGTACCATGAAGTATGTTTTATCCTACATTTTCTTTTAGCATGCATACATGACATCTAATGTATCACGAAAGAATATAACACATATAGATCAAAAGAAATGAAACACACATAATAACACAAACATCCTAGATAAAATAGATAATTAATAATATTGCATTTCAATGTCAAGGATGATACAAAGGATTGGGTAAATGACCCCAATATAGATTAACAACACAAAGTAAATGTCTCCGTATGTGAACTTCATCATAGGGAACACAAGTGCGATGAGTGTTAGGGCGATGAGCACGAGTGCGATGTAAACCATGTTGATGACGGATCTTCTTGGTTTTGGAAGAGATGGAATGAGGAAGAAGATGAAGTTTTTGAATGAGAGGAAATTTTTGAAATTGGAAAATTTGAAGAGGTGAGGGTTGAAAAAGTGGGCGTCGAGTGGGTTTATTAATAGGGAAGGAGGAATTTTTTGAAATTCGTGTTTTTGTTTTATTAGAAGAAATAAAGCATAAGCTCTACATACTATGACTATAGACGAGAAAAATAGCACGTATGTGAGAAACAAGCTTCCTAACGAAGCTACATGTAAATCATGTGTAAACACAAAAATCTACTCAAATAAAAGCCTAGCAAATAACACTTATATACTAAACAAGTATCATTTAGATATAAGTAGAAAGTCATACCTCGAATGCACTTAGGAATGTCTTTTACAAATGACAAATGTCACTTAGACGATTCCCGCTCTTTTGCGTCTAAGATACCTTCTTAAGGAAGGTATTCTTGTTACCAAGCAACTCCTAAAGCTTGGTGGGTATGAGCTTTGACTAATCAATATCACAAGGAAGATTAGTGCAATTAAAATATATATATAAAAAAAATGTTGTTATCATCTCAACATCCAAACATATAGTTTTTGAAAAACATGGTGTTTGTTTTTATAAAAAACCTTCTTTGTAATTTTCAATTAACTATGGATCGTATCAAGTTTTTAAAGTACAATATACTTCAGGAAACCTGGTAACGAAGCTCTGATGCCAATTGTGGAAAACTAGAAGGGGGGGGTTGAATAGTTTTACCAATTAAATCTTCCTTTTAAACTATTTAGATCGACTTATGTCAATCTATTTAGTTGTGTGTGTTGGATGTTGATAAACAAGCATATACAGATATGTAATGAAAAGATAAGAGTAAGAAGCACAAAACCACAACGCGAGTATTTATAGTGGTTCGGCTACAAGGACACCTTCCTTGCCCTACTCCACTCCCCGAGTCACCTACTCGAGAGTTCGTAAACACTACACCAACTCCTTATGGCGGAGAAGCCTTCACAACGTCGCTTAACCTTTTTCCGGTACAAAGCTAAATACCGAGTTCTTTCACACCAAGGCGAACCACACCTAACACAACGTCGCCTACCCTTTATACGGTGCTAGGCTAACCACCGAGTTCTTTCACACCTTAGGTGAACTACACCTTCACAACGTCGCCTACCCTTTATTAGGTACTAGGCTAAGTACCTAGTTCCATTGCAATGGAGGAACTACTACCACACTACACCAACGACTAATCCCAAAGGAGATCTACTCCTTTACAACATCATCAAGGACATCAATATCCTTGGATCTAATGCTAGTCTATCTAGTACATCGAAGCACACCATATCGAATGTACATCTAAGGCACCTTTCACTAATGCCTTTGATTAGATCTACAAGACACCTTTCACTAATGTCTTTGATTAGATCTACAAGACACCTTTCACTAATGTCTTGTGTCTTCACTTCTAAGCACCTTTCACTAATGCTTCTTGTCTTGACTTCTAAGCACCTACCACAAGTGCTTATCCTATAGACGATAGATACCCTTCACTACTATCTTCGTCTTGACACTTGAGACATCTTTCACTAATGTCTTTAACACTACGCTTCTTTGAAGAAAGAAAGGGATCATCAACAAGAGGACTTCAATAGCCTTGATGATGAGGAAGCTTGGCAACTCATGGACTTGAGCTTGCTCGACTTCAAAGGTGGTGATCTTCCCTTTAAGAGGAACCTAAAAGATCACACAAAGACAAAACTACAAACATAGATCTCTTGGATCTAAGGTTAGTGAGATTTAACTCAGGGGAGAAAGTATGTTGGAGAGGGGTAGGATATAATGAAGAAATGGCTCACTATTTATAGAGGAAAAACCTACTGTTTCCCCGGATCCCACGGATCCCTTCCACTTGGGATCCGGCTAGCACAAAGCTAGGGATCCGTGGTCCGCTCCTCTTTGCCCATGGGTATTTTGGGTTATGGGTCATGGGTCATGGGTTATGGGTTGATCCATGGTTTTCAATCTAGATACAATGTACCTTAAGGATACATTGAACTTGTGTAAGTGGTATATATAAAACCATGGGTTATGGGTCAAAACCATTTGCTGGTTTTTATCTATTTAGTATATACTTGCTTTTACCCATTTTAGTATATACTTGTTTTTACCCATTTTAGTGTACTTAATATAAGTATGTATTAACCCAATATGTAAACACTAGTTGTTGTACATATGTATCTAAAATATAAAATCACTTAATCCTGTTATAGTGTTTTATGTGAAAACGTAAGTGTGTTATAAAACTATTAGTTCAAACCTTTTACGTATTTTATTTGTTTCGTTAATATGATTTTACTTTTGTTATCGACAAAACATTAGAAGATCGTAAAATATAAATAAACGTTTTTACAGCTTATTTGTATTAACAGAACTCTTCTGTTGGTAGTAAGATATGAAAAGTAAGCCGAGATCGTTCGCATGGATTTGTATGAATTGGAAAGTAAGCTAAGAAATCAAAATATCAATTTACCATTGTACTCGGAAATGAAAATAAGCAAAAATAAATATAATGAAGATTCAAATGATTAATACTACACTTGCTTAAACTAGTTTGCTAAATCTGATATGCATGTTTATGATAGCTCCTCTTAAACATGTTGATTTTGATAATTAGATGGTGATCTAATCTATTGTTTTTAAGATCCAAACATTCGTCAAGATTTTAGATTATAAAAACAAGCATTAAGCTTGACCAATCAATTCAATACCGATTCAATTTTCATAAGTTTGATCCGCGATAGTTTCACAAACTTAAACACAAAAATGTTTCTTGTTTAATCAAATTTGCTTTAAAAATGGCCAAGACAAAAGGTAGTCAATCATAGACAAAAGACTACAATCATTTGATTAACCATAGCATACTCATTACAATCACATTCAAGTTACTTTGAAATATCAAGTAATTTATGGTGAAAAATAATCATTTATAGACAAACGATTATGACTAGTTGAATGATAACAACTTTTTCGACTTATGGAATCACCAACAAGTAATCAAATTTGATAAACAAATGCCACTACGAAACATAAACATGATTGGCTCTTAGAACTAGCTTGAAATGGAATTAAAACATGTTATCACAATCAAATCAATTCATCATATCGCAAACACCATTTAAGCAAGTGCACAATAGTTCTAGCCACTCATACTAAATAAAGACATAAACTAATAAATTTGAACATTATAAAACATGATTAAAGTCTTACAATGATTAAAATAAGATTACAAATAATGAAGTAATGATGCCTCAAGTATTGGTGATGACTTCTTGATGTTTTGACCTCCAAGGATGACTTCTTGGACCTCTAAAGTTTCCTGAGATTCTGAGGACAAATCTGAGAGTTTAAAGAGAGTTATTTTTGAGCTTTTGATGATTTATTGGTGAATGGGATTGATGATGTATGAAAACACACCCAAATGGTCCTATTTATACTATCCTCAAGGCATGGGGTTATCAATGCTAAACTTGGGCAACAAGTGGCATAGAAGGGACTAGAAAATGAGCGGGAAGGACCTAAAATTGGATGGTACAAGTTTGCAAACTTAATGACAAAGTTTTGGGAGATAAGAGTACCCCAGTTGATCGGCATAATGATCTAGCCGATCGGCTGGTCTTCGTCACCACCTTCTAGCCGATCGGCTGGAGGGTCTTCAACATGGTTTTATGTTTCGTTTCTCTTTTTGGTTTGCCAAATGCTTGTCTTTTGCTCGCAGCTCTTCGCTTTTCATCCAAACTTGATATTTTTTGTATCTTGGGACTTGGAAACAATTATTTGTTGATTTGTTGCTCTTGATATGTTTCTTAGTGTCACACCCCCAAAATACCGCAGCAGAATGATAGTGTCATTGGGGTATGACGTCATAGCACAAAGTATGGATACAGAAAACGACCTCTATAATGAGACGTTTTGAAAAGTTTACCATTCGATTTCATATGTTTAAGTTTACACAACAAGAAATCACAAAATTTGATAATACATAAAGAGTTTACAAAACATGTCGAAATGGTAATTGTTAAAAGCCCAAGACTCCAAAGTATGCCATGCGACCCAAAAGCTCCATGAAATGCTAACATCTTAAGACCTGAGATAAACATGCTAAAAAGTGTCAATACAATGGTTGGTGAGTTCATAAGTTTGTGATGAAATGTAAAGCCTTTCAAAAATTGTTTATGCAGCAAAGGCATTGTAAATCCACTCAGTTCCAAGTTCCGCCCATACAAAACTTGCAACTTGTGTGTTTACAACCCATTGCCAAAATATAGAATTGTCAATCTTGTTTGTAAGTAGGACATAGGTGCATACGATATTTACATGTACTTAATGCAAAGAATCACAGCCAACTGAACCTCTTGACGAGTCTAACTTGTTTGTAATGTTTCATTGAATAACAGATTATATTCACCCCAGGTCACGTCATCATGGACCAAGGGTGGGGGCGTCAGCCCGATAGTACTATCAATACCTCTCCGCCGGCTCCCGCAGGAGTTAACCAGTTGCTAAAGTTTGTATGTTGATGCACAATTGAAAACTAGTTTAGCACATTAAGGCACATATCGCAATAAACCACACATAATGTCCAAAGTGTATAAGAGTATATTGTAACACAATTGTATAAATGGTTTGAGTATTCGCAAGAGTGAAATAAGTATTTAAGCATGTATCTCCCCCAAATAGTTTGTAAGAATTTAAACGAGTAAGAGTGGGGTATGAACTCACCTGGTGTGATGGATATGCTAACAAAATGAAGTGCACGAAAGTGAGACTCGGAACTATCCGCGACCTAGAATGAATGTTATGACTTGAGTTATGATGTAATGTTATGCATGCATTTCGTATGTTATTTATACCATTTGCGAGTTTTGAAAATAATACTTATCGTCGAAAAATACTCGTTTGACGTCTTGACCAATCTTAAATCACTTTACAAGTATTTACGTCAAAATGTCATCCTACAATGGTTTTATAATGATTTATAGTGAAATTATCACTTTTCGTCGCAAAACAATGTCGTCGGAAAGTTCATGAAATTAACAAAAATGGCTTCGAAAAACTAGTCGTAAAATAGTGTACGTCGAACGTTAGAGAACGAACTCGACGGTTTTGGAAAGTTTGTATCGAAATATAGAAGTTTCCGTTCAGGAGTTTTCGTCATAAAGGTCTCGAACATAAAGATAATAAGGGTTAAAGATGGTGGTTTTGTCAAATTGTAGTTCAAAAAGTGAGTTTCGGCCAAGTTTAAGCATTCGTAATTAATTTACTACAACTCCGCTATACAAACGGTTGATTGTTTTGAAAAATATGCTCGATGATCTCAATTTTATTAGAAGACATTTCGTTCCAAAAAGTTCCACATCCTAGTTAAAAACAGCCTTCAACATGGTCGTTATAGTTACCGTAACACTTGTCTCGTAAAAATAATATAGTTTTTCAGAAAATAATAGTTACGGCAATTTTTATGAAAACGTGCATAACTTTGTCGTTTCAAATCCGTTTTCTACGTATAATACGTTCTTAGCTTCGTATCAAAGTATACTAATATATTTTTGATAAGTCGCAATAATTTGTGAAGCTTTAGGTTCGTTTTTGACTCGTACAAAATAATAATAGTATGCTGAAATTTCTGAAAAATATATATTTCGTCGTCAAACTTGTAAAATCCATAACTTCTTCGTTATAACTCCGTTTTTATCCGTTCAAGCGGCCACGGATTCGTTTTAAAGTATATTTTCTAAATATCAAGGCCAAAATGTCGTGCCTACTGTCGGATTTTCCAGAAAATCAAAACAAGGACAGAACACTTTTAAATACTTATCGAAAATAGTTTTTATTGTACTAAACTTATTCTAATCCCTTCAAATCAACTCCAAAACTAATCTAATCCTACCATACACCTTCTTAGGGTGTCATGGGTTCCTAAACATCATCAAGACCAAAGTATACCAAGGGGATAATTATAGGATGACCTTAATATATAATAAACTCTAAAAATCATGTAAAAATGGTATAAACAACACAAGTCTTGCATGTTTTTGCTCAAAAATGATGAGATGAGTATGAAATGAATATGTAAAATGAAAAATAAACATGAGATGCTTACTAGTGATATGATGAGGTGATTAGAACAAGGATTAGCCTAAACACTCTAGGTTTTTATTTCAAAACCTTATTAAGAGTGTTATCTAGATTGTATTAACACTTGAGCTTGCAAAAATTGATGATCCCCTTTGAAAACCCTCTATGGCCGGTTGTGATAGACAAAGGAAAAGAGAGAAGAAAAATTTTTAACACTTGATGAATATGTAGTGAATGATTGAAATGAAAATGAGGTGAATTGTATCTTGAAAGACTTTATGTAATGTAAGATTTTAGACAACCATGAACCATACCCAATTTATTGCCAACCCTCCCTTAGGGCCGGATTTATGGGGGTGTTGTTTCCTCAATATATATTTTTTTTCTTTTATACCTTGTATAAAAATGTGTGTAATTGTTTGTAAGAAGAAAATGTATTTAAGTAAGATATATTGTAACTTGTATATAGTTGTGAAGTTAAAGTAGTATGGATTAAAAATAAGTTTTAATGGATCAAAATAAAATATAATGAGATCATAAAAATTGTAAAAATACATTCTTTGTAAATTTTGAGTGATAAAATAATTATAGTGTAGTTTTTAAGAAAAACGTCGTAATAATATAAATTTAACGATTTATATACAAAATAAGTTTAAAACATTGGGTAAACTCAAAATATCATTTTTATAAACTTAATATAAGTATAAAAGTATATCGGAATAATTTTTGGAAGCATCGGATTAAATGTTCAAATTAATAACTTACGCGATAGCGTTTATTTAATATAAAATTCACGCGTTGAATGTGAAATGCAAAAATCATGAATGAACCGTTATGAAATGATGAATATGGAGTATGAGAAATGAACGGAAATTGAGAATTGTGACATTCTTCCCCTGTTAGAGGAATCGCGTCCACGCGATTCAATCGATGATACTTAAAGTTCTACCCTTAGGTTTCGCGAAATCAAGTGTATGGTCAAAGTGTTTATGTCAAAACTTACGCGTCTAGGTTTCTTATCTAAAGAGACTCACTGAATCAGAGTAATACGGTGGATCACTTAATGGTCTAGGAAAAACGTACCAGTTACGCATTGCGGGCTTCCTCGGTCCCTATATAAAATGCTCGACCTCGAGGTGGACTGATATTGAGTACAGGGTTTGGGTTATTTCCTTCAATTGCCACAGCTAGAGGAGCTTGCATCGGTGGCTTATTCAACTGAGGACAATTATTCCGGAAGTGATTCGGGCTGTTACATTCAAAGCAAGTCTTTTGATTATTCCTTTTACACTGCTCCTTGAAATGGCCGTATCGATTGCAATTTGTACACAAGCGGCAGGGCTTGGTCTTCGGGTGATGATAAGCACATTTAGCACATTTGGGATGTGTACCCGCATACTCTCTTTGTTCAGTACCAGTTGCCACAAAAACTCTCGCCCTTTTGTTGTCTGCTACCACGTCTATCTGCTTATTCGACCCACTTGCTTCCTTCCTCTTATCACTGCTCTTCAACGTACCATTTCTAACCATCTCGTCTGTCAGGGTTCCTGCCCTCAGTATCGCACTTTGTATTGTAGACGGCTCAGTTGTTTTCACAGTTCCACGGATTTCGGGGACAAGACCATATATGTACCTCGAGATTCTCTTGGACTCAGGGGTAACTAGATGAGGAACTAGTCTGGCTAACTCATGAAATCGGTCAGTGTAGGCTGCGTGACCAGCCCCTATCATAGAGTGGTGATAAAATTCATCTTCCAATTTCTGCATTTCATTGTCCGGGCAGTACTCCTCTTTCAATAACGCCTTAAATTCGTCCCATGTCATACCTATAGCTGCCTCTCTGCCCCTAGCCTGTAGCTGTGTGTTCCACCATGTCAATGCCTTTCCTGATAACAAGCAAGCAGCATACTTCACCCTCTGATGTGTGGCACAATTGCTGATGTCGATCACTGCCTCTGTCTTCTCTACCCATCGAGTATATGCCAAAGCACCTCCTATACCATCAAAATCCACAAGTTTGCATGCCGAAAATTCCTTATATGTGCATCCAATTCTGTTGTTGTTGTTGTTGTTAGTGTTGTTGTTGTTGTTACTACCAGCTACATTGTTGGTGTCGCCAGTACCGTTCCCGTTCCCGTGGTTTCCCGAGTTATTCATATGATTTCCAACTTGTGTAACAATAGTGGGAAGCAAGATTTGAAGTTGTTGAGCGATGATGGCGGCAAAATCAGGGTTTCCGCCAGCGTTATTGTCATTGTTACCCATGTCGCTACCGCCTCCTCTACCTCCACGTCCACCTGTCATTCCACCCCTTGGTACCGCACCACCTCGGCCAGTACTGCGTGTTACCCTCTTTGGTGCCATGATCTCTGCAAGGAAAGAACCGTTGAATTCCCAATGTCTATACTTAACGTCCTCAAACATAATATCACGTCACAAATTGGTTCCTAAGGTGTCCACACCGATCTACGTATGCGTGGTCGCATATGTCCACGTGGGTTGTGACGCATTTATAATTATGTTGGCCACCATAATTATAATTGCTTCATTTCACACGTGTACATACCACCAAACACACATGTCTCGGCGATTGTTGTTACTTAAATAGATAGCCAATCTATCATCCGATTCTAAATGGTGAAGGAGGGATTTAGGGTAGGTATCTAGGAAGAGTCGCACTTGGTGTATAGGAAATTCCGTTAGGTACTAAAGTCACGATGAGGTTTGGTCGCCAGCAGTTCCCAAAGTATCCTCAAGAGAACCCCCATCCTCGGGCAAAATCATCAAATCTATCCAGCTTTATAGTAACACTTATTTAGCTCGATCTCGCATCTCATCAAACAAGAACTGTCACGAGATCAAGTTAGATAAGTGCTCGTTACTGAGCTCCATATCTTTGATGACCCAACTAGATTTTGGGACTCCCCTATTGGTACAAGGAAACTACGTTATCTAATGAGGTGGTTCTAGAAGGAATACTTAAGAAAACACATGCGCACGAAAAGTGTGTAAGGCAATAGGAAACGAAAGGATCGACGTGAGAGCGGTTATAGTCTAGGAACTAAAATGCAACCTAGTTCTCTATAACCAAGGCTCTGATACCAATCTGTCACACCCCCAAAATACCGCAGCGGAACGATAGTGTCATTGGGGTATGACGTCATAGCACAAAGTATGGATACAGAAAACGACCTCTATAATGAGACGTTTTGAAAAGTTTACCATTCGATTTCATATGTTTAAGTTTACACAACAAGAAATCACAAAATTTGATAATACATAAAGAGTTTACAAAACATGTCGAAATGGTAATTGTTAAAAGCCCAAGACTCCAAAGTATGCCATGCGACCCAAAAGCTCCATGAAATGCTAACATCTTAAGACCTGAGATAAACATGCTAAAAAGTGTCAACACAATGGTTGGTGAGTTCATAAGTTTGTGATGAAATGTAAAGCCTTTCAAAAATTGTTTATGCAGCAAAGGCATTGTAAATCCACTCAGTTCCAAGTTCCGCCCATACAAAACTTGCAACTTGTGTGTTTACAACCCATTGCCAAAATATAGAATTGTCAATCTTGTTTGTAAGTAGGACATAGGTGCATACGATATTTACATGTACTTAATGCAAAGAATCACAGCCAACTGAACCTCTTGACGAGTCTAACTTGTTTGTAATGTTTCATTGAATAACAGATTATATTCACCCCAGGTCACGTCATCATGGACCAAGGGTGGGGGCGTCAGCCCGATAGTACTATCAATACCTCTCCGCCGGCTCCCGCAGGAGTTAACCAGTTGCTAAAGTTTGTATGTTGATGCACAATTGAAAACTAGTTTAGCACATTAAGGCACATATCGCAATAAACCACACATAATGTCCAAAGTGTATAAGAGTATATTGTAACACAATTATATAAATGGTTTGAGTATTCGCAAGAGTGAAATAAGTATTTAAGCATGTATCTCCCCCAAATAGTTTGTAAGAATTTAAACGAGTAAGAGTGGGGTATGAACTCACCTGGTGTGATGGATATGCTAACAAAATGAAGTGCACGAAAGTGAGACTCGGAACTATCCGCGACCTAGAATGAATGTTATGACTTGAGTTATGATGTAATGTTATGCATGCATTTCGTATGTTATTTATACCATTTGCGAGTTTTGAAAATAATACTTATCGTCGAAAAATACTCGTTTGACGTCTTGACCAATCTTAAATCACTTTACAAGTATTTACGTCAAAATGTCATCCTACAATGGTTTTATAATGATTTATAGTGAAATTATCACTTTTCGTCGCAAAACAATGTCGTCGGAAAGTTCATGAAATTAACAAAAATGGCTTCGAAAAACTAGTCGTAAAATAGTGTACGTCGAACGTTAGAGAACGAACTCGACGGTTTTGGAAAGTTTGTATCGAAATCTAGAAGTTTCCGTTCAGGAGTTTTCGTCATAAAGGTCTCGAACATAAAGATAATAAGGGTTAAAGATGGTGGTTTTGTCAAATTGTAGTTCAAAAAGTGAGTTTCGGCCAAGTTTAAGCATTCGTAATTAATTTACTACAACTCCGCTATACAAACGGTTGATTGTTTTGAAAAATATGCTCGATGATCTCAATTTTATTAGAAGACATTTCGTTCCAAAAAGTTCCACATCCTAGTTAAAAACAGCCTTCAACATGGTCGTTATAGTTACCGTAACACTTGTCTCGTAAAAATAATATAGTTTTTCAGAAAATAATAGTTACGGCAATTTTTATGAAAACGTGCATAACTTTGTCGTTTCAAATCCGTTTTCTACGTATAATACGTTCTTAGCTTCGTATCAAAGTATACTAATATATTTTTGATAAGTCGCAATAATTTGTGAAGCTTTAGGTTCGTTTTTGACTCGTACAAAATAATAATAGTATGCTGAAATTTCTGAAAAATATATATTTCGTCGTCAAACTTGTAAAATCCATAACTTCTTCGTTATAACTCCGTTTTTATCCGTTCAAGCGGCCACGGATTCGTTTTAAAGTATATTTTCTAAATATCAAGGCCAAAATGTCGTGCCTACTGTCGGATTTTCCAGAAAATCAAAACAAGGACAGAACACTTTTAAATACTTATCGAAAATAGTTTTTATTGTACTAAACTTATTCTAATCCCTTCAAATCAACTCCAAAACTAATCTAATCCTACCATACACCTTCTTAGGGTGTCATGGGTTCCTAAACATCATCAAGACCAAAGTATACACAGGGGATAATTATAGGATGACCTTAATATATAATAAACTCTAAAAATCATGTAAAAATGGTATAAACAACACAAGTCTTGCATGTTTTTGCTCAAAAATGATGAGATGAGTATGAAATGAATATGTAAAATGAAAAATAAACATGAGATGCTTACTAGTGATATGATGAGGTGATTAGAACAAGGATTAGCCTAAACACTCTAGGTTTTTATTTCAAAACCTTATTAAGAGTGTTATCTAGATTGTATTAACACTTGAGCTTGCAAAAATTGATGATCCCCTTTGAAAACCCTCTATGGCCGGTTGTGATAGACAAAGGAAAAGAGAGAAGAAAAATTTTTAACACTTGATGAATATGTAGTGAATGATTGAAATGAAAATGAGGTGAATTGTATCTTGAAAGACTTTATGTAATGTAAGATTTTAGACAACCATGAACCATACCCAATTTATTGCCAACCCTCCCTTAGGGCCGGATTTATGGGGGTGTTGTTTCCTCAATATATTTTTTTTTTCTTTTATACCTTGTATAAAAATGTGTGTAATTGTTTGTAAGAAGAAAATGTATTTAAGTAAGATATATTGTAACTTGTATATAGTTGTGAAGTTAAAGTAGTATGGATTAAAAATAAGTTTTAATGGATCAAAATAAAATATAATGAGATCATAAAAATTATAAAAATACATTCTTTGTAAATTTTGAGTGATAAAATAATTATAGTGTAGTTTTTAAGAAAAACGTCGTAATAATATAAATTTAACGATTTATATACAAAATAAGTTTAAAACATTGGGTAAACTCAAAATATCATTTTTATAAACTTAATATAAGTATAAAAGTATATCGGAATAATTTTTGGAAGCATCGGATTAAATGTTCAAATTAATAACTTACGCGATAGCGTTTATTTAATATAAAATTCACGCGTTGAATGTGAAATGCAAAAATCATGAATGAACCGTTATGAAATGATGAATATGGAGTATGAGAAATGAACGGAAATTGAGAATTGTGACACTTAGTGTGGATCTTGATACGGGAATCTTTGAATGTTCATGAATATTTATTTATCCATCATTTATTCTTCTTTTCTTTACTTGGCTACATATGAACTTGCATACATACTTTTATATGGTTAAGTAACAAAAGCTTATAAATATAACCAGATAACATACACAAGAGTATAATATTATGATTGTGTTTTCTAAAAACCTTGAGAAGAATCATTTCAAGAATTTTCAAAAAGTATTTTCTACAAATACATTTCAAATTCGGCTCAAGTAGACTATCCCTTGAATAAGTAAACATTATTTGAGGTGGAGTATCTTTGTTAAAAGAAAACTATCTTTTGTAATAAAACTATGGCTTATGCACACATTTCTGTGCATAACCCGGTCTTTGAAAAGCAAGGACTCTGTTATACGCTTCAGTGCAACAATCTTTATATAAGGATCGAAGGCTTCTTAATCTTGAGCAAATTTATTCAAAAAGTTTCAACCACTTTGTGGAAAACTAGAAGGGGGGTTGAATAGTTTTACCGATTAAAACGTCGTTTTAAAGTATTTAGATCGACATATGTCAATATATTAAGATTGTGTGTTGTATATTGATAGATGCACATATGAGTAAGTAGTGAAAGAGATAAAGAGTAAAGGAACACAAAACCACGACATGAGTATTTCTAGTGGTTCGGCTAAAAGGACACCTTCCTTGCCCTACTCCACTCTTCGAGTACCCCACTCGAGAGTTTCTAAGCACTACACAACACAAGCTCCTTAATGTGGCGAAGAAGCCTTCACAATGTCGCCTACTCTTTATCAGATACAAGGCTACACACCGAGTTCTTCCACGAGGTAGAACCAAACCTATCACAACGTCTCCTACACTTTATCTAGTACAAGGCCAGATACCGAGTTCCATTACAAAGGAGGAACTACTACCCAACACTACACCACAACACAACTACCCAAAGGAGACACACTCCTTTTTACAATACTAGAAAGGATATCAACATCCTCTAACCCAAACTACACAACTTGTACATCGACGCACCATATCGATTGTACACCTTCGGCACCATTCACTAATGCCTTCAATACAACACTTCTATTAAGGGAGGAAAGAACTATCAACACGATGCACTTCAGTAGTCTTGATGATGACGAAGCTTAGCAACTCATGACATTGAGCTCGCACATGTTGAAGAGGTGGTGATCTCGCCTTTAAGAGGAACCTAGAGAATCACACAAATATAAAACTACATAGAATGATCCTTTAGATATGTGATTAGAGAGTTTAGAATACTGAGAGAAATTATATTTAAAAATGGTGGTGAACAAGAGAGAAATGGCTCACTATTTATAGGCAAAATGTTCCTACTGTCCACGGTTCCGGCGGATCCCTTACCAAAGGGATCCGGCTAGTGCAAATACTGGGATCCGACTACTGGGTCAGTTTAGTCCGGATTTTGGGTTGCAAACCGGGTGATGGGTTATAGACAATGGGTCATGGACTTTGGATCATGGATACCCAATAAGATGTAATTTACCTAGTCAATGGGTTATGGATCTTGGGTCATGGGTCATGAAATTTGGGTCATGGATCATGGATAATATCCAACATGACTTCATGCATGATGTCATGCAATGGGTCATGGGTCATGGTTTATGGATCATGCTCCATGGGTATGGGTTATGGACTTTGGTTCTTACACAACAAGATTCATTGTACCTAGTAAATGGATCATGGGTCATGGGTTATGGAAATTGGTTTTTACCCATTACTTACCCATTACAATATATACAAAGTACATATACATTTTTATAAGATGTAAGCAAACAATATTACTTGTAAAGTGTTTTATAAAAATGTTGGTTTTATATAACTTATTTACTAAACATGTTTTGATGGTTTTAATATGTTTAGTAAAAGTGTGTTAGTAAACTATTAGGTCAAAGGATTTACGTATTTTATTTATTTCGTTAAAATGATTTTACGTTTGTTATCAACAAAACATTAGAAGACCGTAAAATATAAATAAACATTTTTATGGTTTGTTTGTATTAACAATATCCTCCTTTTTGTTGATGACAAACATAAGATTATTTCAAGCATAATGAGTGAGGATAGCTAATGATGTCTTTTATGGAAAGAAATGGAGTTTTCATGAGCACCAATGAGTGATCAAGGATGACACTAAAAGTTTTGAGGGTGTCAAATGATCATAGAGACCAGATGGTGATCAAAGGAAAATTTAGAAAATTCCTTAAAAATCACAAGAAATGCAAAACTAGTTTTTTATACCATTTTAAGGTAAAGATGACTAAAATCAATTTGCTAAAATTAAGAGAAATATCAACCTAGGTGTTTTGAGATAAAAGGAACAATGTGTAAACATTGGAGTGGAAAGATAGTGAGTTTTGAAGTAATGACAAATCAAAAACACCTTGAGTATGATCCTAAGTCATCCATGAGTGGATGTGAGATCAACTGAGCCTAAGGAAAATTTAAGTGATCCAATTGAAGCATGTTTAACTAGTTCAATAAGGTCTGAAAGGTTGGATTGATGCAAGAAAGCAGAAAAATAACTTATGTTTACCCGGATCCCACGGATCCTTCATTTGAGGTATCCGGCTAATTATAGCCCATGGATTCAGCATCTGTGACATATTTCTTAACAGTAAGCGTGCAATATTTTGTTCTAGGTATCGAATTTTAAAAATAATGATCTCCACAGTAAGCATAGATGTATACAAGTAAGACATAGTAAGTATAGCATGTAGAAACACCAAATGGTCAACAAAACAACTATTTCCTAGACGTGATTAAGTTACATTGGTGAATTAAGATAAAGCTTAAGGATCGATCTTCTAAAGGAACTCTTTTATTCATAAGCTAACTTTTATTATTCGTTATTTTCGTTCGATGGATCGTCAAGTGGGTTGTGAGCAGTTGATGACTCAGGAGTGAAGAATGAAGTGATGAGAGATACACTTAGAGGTTCCATCATTTTATTCACAAGTGAATATTGAGGGCTTTGAAGTTTTGGATGATAGTACATGACATGATGATAGAGGCGTGTCAAGAACATCCCGTAAGGTATTAGTTTGTTCTTGTTGCCTTGGAGGTTTACAATTCGTCTTGCGAATAAATAAGAGAGGTTGTATGGTTGTTGAGTTAGGAGACAGTAAATAATGTGAGCACAACATGCGAGAAGTATATTATGATTTCCTGTAAGACTCTAAACATTTTCACGTAGGATGACTTCAAGAGGTTTAAGATCATCCCAGAGTCACATGTATGAATTATGTTTGGATTTGACTAGTTGGAATGTTGAGGAATGCATAGAAAGCGAGTTATTTCTTGAGGAGAGGGTATGTATGAACAGTATGGACTGTTTTCTTCACGATAGTTAAAGAGAGAATCAAGGGACCAATCTTCAGTGAAAGCACATTGTCCATAATTTGGAATTCGAAGAATGTGAGAAAATTGCTCAAGAGTCAAAACAAACTTTTGGTTTTTGATCCAAAACCATAGTGATAGAGAACGATCCTCGTTACGAACGAGTTCAACTTGACGGAATAATTCCAAAACAAACCGCGGAAAAATTTTCTCGTTGATCTCGAGAAGACCTTATAGTCCTATGGTGCAGAATGAGGTATTGATACCTTCTTGGAAGATTAGAGGTGCGTCAACAACACGTCCTTCATGAAAGAAATGAGTTTCAAGATTATTGAACCAACGAACATGATTGCCAGGGGTGTTGGGTTCAAGAGATATGTTTGGAATGAAGTCATAAGTAAGTTGATGATCGAAATCATACTCATGAGACATGATGAGACCTATAGACATGAAACGAATAGTTTACATGAGTATGTTAGTACATAGTAAAACTTTGAGAATGAGAGTGTTTTTTATTGGTGAAACTTTTAAGTATTTTAATCATACTTTTGAACTATGGTAAAGTGATAGGATCTCCTAACGTTTTTGTTTTTTTATTCTATTTTATTAATAATGACACTCCTATAATTTTAACTCACTCCTTTTTGACATTTTAGTGAGTTTTCCTTTTATAGTAAGTTTTCATAAAATGATTTTTATGGTGTTTGCATGAGTTTCTAACATCAGTTCCTCCAAATCTGCCGGTTCCCTTTAAAAGGGATCCGGCCAGATAAAAACCAGGGATCCAGGATGATGGATCTAAACACACACCTTGTGTTAGTGATATTTTGAGTTATATTAATAAGCACGCGGAATATACTTAGTAATACATAGAAGACGGATTGTATGATGTAATGTAAGTGAACAGTTTAACACAAAGCTCCAATAATATTAAGAAATAATACGAGTGATCTTGCTTATCACTAGGGTTAAACCTTGAAGCTTATATGAGTAATATGTACTCTAAGCAATAACCTAGGATCCCTTTTATAGCACAAAGAGTCCTTTACAAGATAAGTATAATCCTAACAATATAGAATATACACAAGATCTTTTCTATACTTATCTATATACAGATACATAACAATTATCCTAATAGTAGTGGTAATATTGTACTGGCAGTGGTAAAGATTTTCCACTGCTAGTGTAATATTTAGCAGTGTTAACCACAAGCGTATCAGTGGTAACTGTTAGTTTTATTCCCAACAATCCTCCCCTAAACTTATGATTTCTCTGCAAATCAATAAGTTTCTTCAATCTGCATCTTCTGTAAGGATTTGGGGAATTCTTTTAAACACTTCTCTTTCTTCTTAACTCCTGAATAGCTCTTGACCATTGATCTTGAAGCCTAAGTAACAATGCTCTGACCTTCTCATTATCTTCATGCACTCTTATTGTTGTACACAACATCACAGTGAGAGTTCCAGCTCTGAGTGGGTATTCTTTCTCAGCAAACATGAATGCATCCACTCCATCTGATGTAGAAACATGATAAACTTCACATGAATCATAATAAAACCATTTAGTACCAGGACATGAACATGAGAATTTCCAGAAATCATCATTAGTATCTGATTCATAGAGCCTTCTTAGATTAACCCATAACTGCATTTTTTTTATATCTTTGAGATTTTCAGCATCAAACCTTTCTTGAACCAATCTCCACAAAGTATCCAGATCATGTCTGTCACATGCTTTGATGAGTTCTTCAAATTGAATGAATGATAAAGTTTCACCACCTAGCCTTGTAATCTTCCATGTTGGAGCAAAATTGCTAGCAGTAAACACTTCCCAATCAATAATAGGATGTCTGACTTGCAGTGGTTCAGGGTAAAAATCTTCTTCTTCTATCAATATCATTTCAGTCAATTGTTCTTCAGTGAAGTTCTCAGTTGGAACTTCTTGTTCTTCAGCAAACTTTGTTTTCTTAAATTTCTGAGATTCACTATCTTTGGCCTTTCTCTTCAGATTAGGATACCTTCTTTCTTCTTCTTCAGAATTCATAGGAATAAAATCTTTATCTTGTCTTTGAACTCTGTAGTAGATACCTTCAACTTTATCATCAAGAATTCCTTTGAATTGATGTCTTTTCCAGCCACCAACCTTGCAACAATAATCTTTCATCATTGCTATAACTTGTGCCTTAGTTGGTTGTCTTGGTTTCTTTTAACCCTTCTTGACTGAAACAATAGCATCTTGAAGTGCTTGATTATTCTTCATCTGAATGAAGTCCTTTAACTGAGCAGTTCTTTGTTCTTCAGTTAAAGACTTATCTGCAACTAGGTCAATTGCCTTCTTCTTGATCACTGGATCATTAGCAATCAAGAACTCAATCTCTTGTTTTGTAGGAACATAGCTAAACTCTGGAGTCTTTTCTCTAAATATTGTAGGTGGAACAGCGGAAAATGGATTTACATCCATTGGATCAGTGGTGTCCATTCTGCCCAGCCTTTTAGCCTCCATGAAGTCTGCAATCTCTATCTCCTCTAGTCTTTTCTTATTAGCAACTTGATCTTCATTGATCTTTCTAGCAACTTCTTCATCATGAGCAATTTGAACTTGTTCTTTCTTTGAAATCTTCCTTCTTTGTTGCTCAATACTCTGCACAACTGCTTTTCCTTTCTTCTTCTTGATTTCTTCCTCTGCAGTGGTAATAGCTTGATCAGCAGTGGTAACTTCTTCTGCAGTGGAAATGAAATCAGTGGTTGCAGTACTGAAAATTTCTTGCTCTAGTTGCTGTTGAGGAACTTCTTGAGTATCAGCTTTCTCAGTACCTTTACTTGAAACACCTTCATCTCCAAAGTCAATTCTCCTCCCCTTGGTTTCAGCATCTGTTTTCCTCCCCTGTTTGGGAGAATTTCCTAAATCTTTATTGAAATCTTCTGAATCACCATTATCAGGTAAGGATGGAGATGATATCACAATCTTTGCAGTTTTTCTTTGCTTCAACCCCTTCAAATCTTCCTTCAAGGTCTGAATCTCCTCTTTCAAATGTGTAATATCCTTGGCATGTTGCTCCTTTAGATGTGCCAAGTCTTGTTCCAGAGATTCAACCTGCTTTGCTAATTTGGTACAAAGTTCCAAGAATTCCATTTGTTGCCCACTGCCCTCAACACTTCCAACTGTGTGACCTGTTGGGAGAGATGAATCATAGGGCATTGGCTCAGATTCCTCCCTAGTTGGACTAGGTTGAAGCCTGGAACCACCACTGCTTGTTCCCAAACCAAAAGGATCAGGGACATGCTGTGTTGTAATGGGAGGAGTTGGCTGTTTATGCCTTCTCTCATAGGTGTGAGAAACTGGTGGAGTGTAATCAATGTTTGGAACAGTGATTATGGGTGAGTTTTGTACCTGTGTAATCTTTGCAAGCATTTGAGGAAAAAGAGGTGTAATAATCCTATTGCCATCTTTGTTCATGTTTTGAAAAACTTTAGGCTTAAGGCAACGGATTTTATAAACACTTGTATGGGGTTGTAGTTGAAATTCATTTAACACTGCTTGCACAAACCTTGGATACATCAAAAATTTTGTTGAACTCTTTACATTGCCTTGCATACTTGTAAAAATATAGTTAGACCATTTAAAAATCCTATCAGTGGCTAGACAAACCAAAGGGTAAGCCTTTTTGTTCATAAGATGTTTTCTTAGGACTTAGGCAATGTAAAAGAGTATATATAAAAAATCTCCAATGAGGACAGAAACTACTCTTTTTGAAAGTAGCCTTTTTGTCAATGGTATCATACCCCATGGATGAAAGTTGTGTATGAATTTCTGGCATAGGTAAAGTGATGATACCATTGAGATCATCCAATTGGAGAGTTCTCCTCAAGGATGCCTCAGTAACATCAATAGTTACCCCGTCCACAGTGGCTCTAAGAACATCCACTGTTTCATGTGTATCTCTATTTCAATTGTTATGGACTGAACATAAGTCCAAAACTGTTTGATTTGAGAGATATAGATTGTGGGATTAAGAAGTAAAGCATACCTTATATGGGTAGTATTTAGAAAGTCCACAATCTGATGAAAAACAGGGCCACTCTTCTCGTTTGACTTTTCCAAGTAGGCCACTTGGTTGTGCTCATCTGCAAAAGTGATAGGTGCCATAGAATCTTTTGATGAAAAATATATTGTGTCAGTATGAATTGTATAAAGAACTCGCCAATTGAGAGAGAAAGATATATAGTGGTAGGGTTTAAGAGTTTTGCGCAAGAAAGATTATCTAAGGAAAAGATTTATCTTTAGAGGATAAATAGCAATTAGGAAAGTAGATAATTTTCTTAAAATTTTACCCTATATATATGGAAAGCAATTTCTCTTCAACGGCTAGTAAAAAATTTGTTACTGACACAACAGTTGTAACGGCTAGATCAACAGTGACAAAAATAACACTGTCAGTGGAAACTGTGAACTAGCAGTGGTAAAGAAAAACATATGAAAATTTGACTGCTCTTTATCATAGTTTTTAGCAAACTACCAGCTATTAACGGATTTGATATGTCTTTACCATGAGTCGTTTGCTATGGACTAGCCAACTCTTAATCATAAAGAATATGGTGAGTTGATAACCATATAATTTTTGGTAAACTATCAACCATAAACGGATTTGTTAAGTCTTTACCAGTAGCCGTTTGCTCTGGACTAGTTGATTCTTATGTGGATTAGACATAGTGAATCAATAACCCTTTGTTGTGTGTCTCAGATACACACCTTTTAAGATCAACTCCCATCTTTGCTGCATAAAGGTTAAACAAAAATACAAGCAAATATATACAAACATATACAACAATTGTAGTACCCAAAAAATTCTTCTCAACACCAAAGACCATTAGACACAAAAAGTTTTATGGATTTAGCATTCCAATACCTGTTACCAAGTACTGAAACCTACCCACATCAAGTCCTTTTGTTAATAAATCAGCATAGTTGTCATGAGTATGGATTTTGACAACTTGGATTAGCCTTTTCTCATAACAATCTCTTATAAAATGGTGTCTAATTTCAATATGTTTAGTCTTTGTGTGTTGAACTGGATTCTTAATAATGCAAATGGTACTGCTATTGTCAATATGGATGATGGTATTCATGAAATTGTACCCATAGTCCAAAAGTTGATTCTGAAGCCATAGAACTTGAGCACAGCAACTTGCAGCAGCTACATACTCTGCCTCAGTTGATGAATTTGCCACCATTGTTTGTTTCTTGCACTGCCATGACACCAATATTTTTCAAAGAAATTGGCATCCACCTGTAGTAGATTTTCTATCCAAACTAGCACCAGCATAATCACTATCTGAGTAAGTAACCAGTTCTAGAGGTGATTCTCTAGGGTACCATAATCCCAGATGGGGAAATGCTTTAAGATATATGAAAATCTTCTTCACAGCAGTCAAGTGTGAGAACCTGGGAGTGACCTGAAACCTTGCACAAGCACACACTGCAAACATAATATCTGGTCTAGATGATGTAAGATACATCAAAGAACCAATCATAGACCTGTACATGTGCACATCAACTGCTTCTCCACTATTTTCCTTCAAAAGTTGATGTGTTGTCTTGTCTGCAGGGGTGCTGGATGACTTTGCATAAGAGAACTTGAACTTCCTTAGTATCTCAGCCACATATTTATCTTGATTGATGAAAATCCCATCTGGCCTTTGTTGTACTTGAAGTCCCAAAAAGAATTTGAGTTCACCCATAGAACTCATCTTGAATTCTTCCTTCATTAGCTTCTCAAATTCTTTGCACATCTCTGTCTTTGTAGATCCAAAAATGATATCATCAACATATACTTGAACCAGCAAGATATCATTCTTGTCTTTCTTGATGAACAAAGTCTGATCTACTCTGCCTATATGAAACCCATTATCAAGAAGATAAATAGTCAAGGTCTCATACCATTTTCTTGGTTCCCGATGCAAGCCATACAAAGCTTTAACCACCCTGTATACTTTGTTAGGAAATTCAGGGTCCTCAAAGCCTGGAGGTTGTGAAACATATACCTCCTAATCAATCTGCCCATATAGAAAAGCACTCTTCACATCCATTTGATAGACTTTAAAGCCCATAAAGGATGCATAGGCTAAGAACAACCTGATTGCTTCAATTCGTGCAACTGGGGAAAACACTTCTTCATAGTCAATACCCTCCTCCTGAGTGTATCCTTGAGCCACAAGCCTAGCTTTGTTCCTGATAACAATTCCTCTTTCATCCTTCTTGTTTCTGAACACCCATTTAGTACTTATTACCTTCTTGCCAGAAGGTAAATCACAAAGCACCCAAACCTTTTGAAGCTTGAATTGGAGCAACTCTTCTTGCATTACTTCCACCCAACTTTCATCTTCAAGTGCCTTGTATACATTCTTTGGCTCCATTTGTGACATAAAACACATGAACATACATTCATTCTTGCCTTCATGATTCTTAGATTCATAGATTTCACTAATAAACCCATGAATATCAGACAATTTTGATTGTCTCCTAGTCTTCACTGGTGAATGGACATCCCCAATCACATTTTCAAGAGGATGTGATTTATGAATTGAAGTATAGGGAGTCTGAGGAACTGCAATCTCACTTGGCATATTTGAGATTTCAACATCATTGGCTTGAGCTTCCTCTGTAACTGGAGTTGTAATTTCCACTTCTGGTGTTGCAGTGGAAACTTCTGGCCTAGCAGTGGAATCTGAATTTCCACTGCTTTCAGGATTTTCAGTGTTCATATTGCTATCTCCTTCCTTTCCAGAATCATTAGAAGGTTGAGCATCTCCAGTCTTTGGAATATCATCATTATCTGCATAGTCCCAAAGTGGTAAACTGAATTCATCTTGATCATCTACTTGATCCTTGCTTGGTTCATCATCATCAAGAAACTCTTCTGATCCTGCAAAATCATAAGTAGATGTACCTGTAGAGATAGGTACATAATTCATAGTATGGGTTAGAGTATCAAGATCAAACAGCCTTTCTGGACCAGTTCCTTTGACATTCACTTTGTTTTCCAGAAACTCAACATGCAGATTCTCTTCAATCTTTTGGGTTCTTAAGTTGAATACTCTAAAAGCTTTACTAACCATGGAATACCCAACAAAATACCTTCATTAGATTTTTCTTCAAATTTTCCCAGATAATCTATGGTATTAAGAATAGATACGTGACATCCAAATGGTCTCATGAAGTCTAGGATATGAGGTCTACCTCTAAATAACTCATAAGGTGTCTTGTTCTTTGCTTAAACCCCTGTTTTGCACATAACATGCAGTGTTAACTGCTTCGGCCCAAAAAGTGATTGGCAATTTTGAATCCGCCAACATGGTTCTAGCAGCCTCTATAAGTGTCCTGTTTCTCCTCTCAGCAACACCATTTTGTTGAGGAGTTCTAGCAACACTAAATTCTCTTTTAATACCTTTATCTATGCAAAAATCATCCATAACTCTATTCTTAAATTCTGTCCCATTGTCACACCTAATGATTTTAACTTTCATATCATATTGGTTTTCAACTTCTGTGATGAAGATCTTAAGGATGCCAGTTGTTTCATCCTTAGTCCTTAGAAAGAATACCCATGTAAACCTGCTAAAATCGTCAGTCACAACAAGACAATACTTCTTAAGATTTAAGCTGCTCACAGATGTAGGACTAAACAAGTCCATATGTAACATTTGAAGTGGGTGATCAATAGAGTTAACCAACTTTGACTTGCAAGAAGCTCTGTGTTGTTTGCCTTTAAGACAAGCCACACAGGTTTGATCATTTTTAAATCTTTTCTGAGGTAAGCCTCTTACCAAACCATCTTTGACAATCTTATTGATGGTTTTGAAGTTAACATGACCAAGTCTTCTATGCCATAGCATGGATTCTTTCACTGTGGCCTTTGCAAGCAAGCAAGCATAATCATCTTTAGCAACTATGTTGTTCGTATCAAAGCTATATAAGTTGCCTTTTCTAGGAATCTTAAGAAGAATCTGACTTTCATCAGGCATCTTAAAATCCTTAGAGAGAACAAAGCACATATCTTTAGTAAAAAGAACATTGTTTTTCTTGTCACACATTTGTGACACACTAAAAAGATTATACTTAAGCTCTTTTACATAGTACACAGGTTCAAAGTCCAAGTTACCAGTTTTGATGACCCCTTTACCAGCAACTTTTCCATTAACTCTACCTCCAAAGCTGACATACTGTCCATCATAATGTTCAAAATATGAGAGATAGGACTTGTTGCCAGTCATGTGCCTTGAACATCCACTGTCTGTGTAGCCTTGATCTGATCTTTTTATCCTTGGATGTTCCTGCACATAAAAGTAAGGAGTTAGTTTCCTTTGGGGACCCAAGCCATGATTGACTTGGATCTGCCTCATGTATCAATATAGTTAAATCTATCAAAGGTCACTGATACACCATTGGGATTGGTTATAGAGGTAATTCCTTTAGGTTTCCATTCCCAACGTGCTGAGGCCTTCACAGCATTTCCCATGTTACCCTTGGTCTTGTTTACAACCCTTGCAGTGGGAACTATATATTGAGCAGTGGTAACTGCTGGTTTAGTTTTAGGTACCCACTGTTGGTTATATTTAACCTTTTTATCAGAAAAAGACCTTTTCCCTGTTTGTGCAGATTTTGCAAAAGTTGGTTCAGATTTTGCACTTGAAACAGGTGATTTAGGGTGAGCAGTGTTAATAGTTTTAGCAGTGGCAAAAGTTTTAAGACCACTTCTTAGTTGAACTGCTCTTGGGATCATTTTGCTGTGTGAATTAGGGTGTACATTATTTTGAAACTTGTTAGACTCCACCCTTTTATTCCCATGGACTTCCCTTCTCCCAACATGATAGTCACAATTAGCATGTAAATGATTAAAGCTACCACAAATATAACATGCTTTTTTGTACATCACAAAATCACTACCTAGTTGTTGAGATTTGACATGATTCCAACTCCTCTGGTTACCCCTAGGAGTTGATGGCTTGTTTCTATACATCTCAGCATACCTTACAGTTGATCTAGGCTTGTTAACATGTTTCCTAGGTTCCTCTGTAATAGTATTAACAACTTTTGGGATAGAAGCCTCTACATTCTTTTTAACATTCTCATCTACAACTGATGAGTCACTAGCACTTTCAAAAACATCAGTTTCATGCTTAACCTCTTCTCCACTTTTCACAAATTTGGGAGGACCATATTCAAGATTCAGATCCTGAAATTCCTCTAGACCTGTATGAGCTAAATCTATGCCAGGAGGTGATGGAACACTCCTTAGTGGTGGAGGAGCAGTGTTGTATCCCATACCAGACTTAACTTTACTAGTAATTTGAGCATTCTAAATTTTATCAATTGACTTAGACTGATAATAGCATGTGTCAACAATTAAATTGACATTCTCATTTATCTTTCAAGTTTTTCAAACTCTTCTTTTAATGCATCATTCACTGCTGTCTTATGATCTATCTCTCTTCTAAGAATAATCATATCATCATTATATTTTGACTCATTAGCTCTATAATGCTCTAGTTGTTTTTCTAATACAGCTATGCCTCTTCTAAGGTTTGACATAGAGGCGGCAAAACGGGCGGGCCGGGCGGGCACGGGCTACGGGTCAAACGGGCTACGGGCCAAACGGGCTATGGGCCAAACGGGTACGGGCTAAACGGGCACGGGCCAAACGGGCTCATGTTATACGAATCGCTTTTAAAAAGACCCAAAATGACGAAATAAATTCATCGAACGTAACACCTCATTTATATTTAAAAAATAAAATGTAAGTTTTTCTTTAAAAATAATCTAATGTTCGAGAAAAACATGTGCCCGTTATGCCCATTTAACTTCTAAATGGGTAATACATGCCCATTTCAAAAAAAGGAGGGGACCCAAATGTGCCCAAATCTTTTAAAAGGTTGCCCATTTAGCCCATTCTTTTGATTTTGGGCATAAATTGCCACCTCTAGTTTGACACAGTATAATTAGCAGCATAGAACTCTGTTCTTTGGTTGTCAAATAATTCATTAAGCCTTTCATATTCTTTAGAAGCCCTACATGTTTTAGAACAACTTTCAAAGTTTTGTACCTTAGAGTTAGAGAAAGCCATGAGAGCATGTTCTGTAGACACAAGAGCAGCATCTGAAGGTTTTTCCTCTTGTCCATCAGCCATGAAACTCCAATCATAGCTCACACCATCAATAGCCAACATTTCCTTTCGTTCTTCAACAATTGGTTCTTTCTTTTTCTTGTACCAAGTAGACCTTTTGTCTTGGTTCCTTGGTCTTCTGCATTCTCTTGCAAAATGTCCCAACTTGTGACAATTGAAACACTCTACTTTCTTTTTATCAAACCCTGCAGTTTCACCACCATTGATGTGAATTGGCTTGCCAGTCTTCTTGTAGAATTTCCTAGCCCTCATGCTAAGAAGTGCTATTTGCCATTTTATGTCCATCTCCTCCAAGTCATCTTCATCAATTTGCTCTATGTCTTCATGAGTTAATATAGAGCCATTAACTTGAGTGGAGATAAAAGCATAAAAGGTAGGATCTCCAATACCAGCAACCTTCTTCTTTGAACCTGCAATGGTAACACTAGCATTACCAGTGGAAACTGTAGAACCAGCAGTGGAAAAATCATCATCATTGTCATCTTCATAATCATCACTGTCAACAGAGGTTGACAACAATGCCAGGCTGCTAGAGCTTGTACTAAGTTTCCATGCCTTCTTCAATCTTTGTTCAATGAGTTTGAAGTTGTTGTAAAGATCATTGAGCTTAATAGTTTCAATATCTTGTTTATTTTCCCAGACAGTAACATTTGTATGAAACTCAGAAGCTAAACTTCTTAGAAACTTCAAATTGAGGTCTTCCTTTTCTACCTCAATGCCAAACACAGTCAGTTGTGTGACAATCTTCTGGAGTTTGGTGAAGATGCTGTCAACTGAGTCATTGCTTGAAGCAGAGAAGTTTTCATAACTTTGCTTCAACAATGTCTTTTGTGTCTTCTTTGTAACATCATTGCTGTCTTATACTTGCAGATCTCTTTAAAAAGTTCTTTTGCTGTTTTATACTTGCTGAAAGCAATGATCTGGTCTTGAGGAAGAGTCATTAGTAACAAAATTCTGGCCTTCAGGTCATTCTTCTTCTTTGCTCTTTCATCATTAGTCTCAGGTACAAAAATTGTTACAACTTATGTGTCACCAACTTTCTCAGTCTTAGTAACAGACTTGAAGGAATCACCAGTTAAGATGATCTCGCATAAAGCATAGTCTTGTATGAGAAAGTATTGCTCAATCATTATCCTCCACATCTCAAACTCATTAAGTTTGAGCTTAGGAAGCCTTGGAGCAGAGTTGGACTAGTTGTTTTCCATCTCCATTGATTTGAGTGAGTAGGTTAAGTTTATTCCTTGGATCTTCTAAATCAAAATATCAGAACCTTCGCTCTGATACCACTTGATGGATCTAAACACACACCTTGTGTTAGTGATATTAATAAGCACGCGGAATATACTTAGTAATACTTAGAAGACGGATTGTATGATGTAATGTAAGTGAACAGTTTAACACAAAGCTCCAATATTATTAAGAAATAATACGAGTGATCTTGCTTATCACTAGGGTTACACCTTGAAGCTTATATGAGTAATACGTACTCTAAGCAATAACCTAGGATCTCCTTTTATAGCACACGGAGTCCTTTACAAGATAAGTATAATCCTAACAATATAGAATATACACAAGATCTTTTCTATACTTATCTATATACAGATATATAACAATTATCCTAATAACAGTGGTAATATTGTGCTGGCATTGGTAAAGAGTTTCCACTGCTAGTGTAATCTTTAACAGTGTTAACCACAAGCGTATCAGTGGTAACTGTTAGCTTTATTCCCAACATGGGAGATCTGCAGGTTTGACATAAATTTGTTTTAACGTATTTTATAACTTATATGTTACAAAATAAAATGTGTTTTTGCCAATGTTAATTCTTGAACTTACATTAATAGTTTTAAATATGTTGTGGTTTTTTGAATGTGCGAACAAAAGGAAAAATATATTACGCGAGAATAAAAAGAGAAAACTACCACATTATTTATATTTCATTTCAATGCTTAAAGCAATACAAAGGATAGGACAAATGATACAAATGTAGATGAATAACACAAAGAACATGTCTCCATGCGAAAATTTGATCATGGGATACACGAGAGCGATGAGCGAGATGATGATGATCACGTGAGCGGTGTAGACCATGATGATGAAGATCTTCCTTGGTTTGGATTTCTCGAAATGAGATGATGAAGAAGATGAAGTGTGAGTGTCTGATATTTTTGAAAGTGAAAGATTTGAAAAATGAGATTTGTTGGTGAGGGGTTTGACGATCGGAGGGTTTTTTATGGGGGAAAGAGTAATTTTTGAGATTTGTGTTTTGTTTTATTAGTACTTAGAAAGATTTGATTTTTAGATATTAGGTTTAGATAACACATATTGATATACCTAGGTTTAGACGGACGATGACACGTATGCACGAAGTTTTCTAACGAAGCTACGTATACCATATAAATATGTTTCGATATTTATATAAAAGACAAACAATCAAACACATAGTTTCCTATTTAGTGACATGCAAGCATACACATGTTTTTACTAATATTACTTAGAGATAAGTGTTATGAAAGTCATACCTCTATTGCAATTTGAGTGTCCTTTTTGACAAGTTTTATCAATGGACAACTTCGGTTTCTTCGAGATTTACTTGGTAATAGGTTTGGACAACTTTTTGGGGAAAGTTATCTTATTACCAAAGAATCTTGATACTGCTTATTTTGGGATTAACTAAACAAAATGACAAGAAAGGTTAGTGCATTTGTAGGACAAAATAAGATGTAAGAAAAGAAAAGAATTAATGTTATCATCTAATTAGCATCCAACAAAAATATTCTTGAAACATAGTTTTTGTTTTAGGAAATTTCCATCTTTGTATTTTTCAAACATATACGGATCGTATCAAGTTTTTTGATAAGGATTTAAAATGTACATTTTTAAGGGGTCATTTAAGCCCTTAATCGACCACTTCTATATCTGTTACTGCTTAATTTTGTTCCTTTTTAGTTTTTAGGTCTCTTGGAAGCAAAATGCTGGAATGAGGCACATTTGGATGAAAAGGTGTGAATACATGAAGAAAATGGCAAAGTCAACATCAAAGCCACTCAAGCTGCTCAAACTGAACCTGATGGCGTCCCAATCAAAGGGCGACGCCGTCCCTCTATACAGACTTGATCAAAACATGCACCAGACAACTCATCGTATAACCTGACGGCGTCAGGCTTTGAAGAAGAAGGGCGTCACTCAGACTTTTCATCTCAGACGGCCTAGATCAAGAACTAAGACGACATCCCATCTGAAGCCCGACGGCCTCACAACTCTAAGGTGACGCCGTCCCATCGATGACTTGGCCAAGACGAAAACCCTAATGACGGCGAGCTGACAGCGTCCCACCTATAAGGTGACGCTGTCGCAAGTGTAAATCTATATATAGAATTAATTTTTTTCTGCATTTAAGGAGGTAGACTTTTGGAGAAAAAATCCTAAACGTTTGTAGTTTGACTTGGATAGTATCTTAGGGTCCCAAACCCTATTTTACACATCAAGATAAGTGTTTTAATCCAAAGTATCATTATGGCTTCAATTGATTGTGTGTATGCTTGCTTGTTTACCATATCTAGCTAAATTTCTTGTGTGTTTGCTTAGATCTATGAAACCTAGTTATTGATTATTGTTAGGTTTTTTCTTATCTTAATTGTAATTGGCTAAGGAGTGCAACTAGGCATCATTCGTTGTGTTTAATGCTTGAATATTCTTTGTGAAAGTGAGGCTTATGAATGAATATGTTAGTGCAAATATTACGATATTTAATCTATACATTCTCATTTGTTTTGTTGATGACAAACATGTAACTTGTAATACATAACGTAAAATGTATAAGTTACTTGTAATTATATTTTGTCTCAACATACTCTCAACACCTCTCGACGACTTAAGTCCTTGTATGCTACAACACAGGTTCGTACATGTTTGTTATGTTGCGTTATGATCAAACCCCTAACAAAACATTAAACATGTTTAGTTAAATAATTTATAAAAATCTTAAGTAATCATAAGTAAATGTGTTGGGTAAAACCCATGACCCAAGACCCATACCCATTTGACTAGATGCATTGCATCTATTAGATACATTGTATCTAATGAAATACCCATGGACCAACCCATAACCCATGACCCATGACCCAAAACCCATGGGCAAAAGGGAGCGTCCTACGGATCCCTCAAAGTGCCCACGGATCCCTGGAATTACAAGGGCCGGATCCCTCCAGAAGGGATCCTTGGGGCAGAACATGGTTTTGGTCTTTTTGCCTATAAATAGCAAACAACTTCTTACCATTTCTTCACACCTTCACACATAGTTTCTCTCCACCATTTCTAGGATATTTAGATCATTAGGAAACATGTAAACCACCCTCATCTCATATGATCATAATGCTTCTAACTCTCATTTGTTGTAAGCATACTCCCGAAGTGATCCTCCAAAGCAAGCTTAGAGATCTTGCTTCCTTACCTACTGAAGTGATCACCCATCACAAGATACAAGCACATGAAGATCTTCTACAACAAGCTTGGAAAACTTGTCATCTTCATTCATAGAAGACTAACTACATCATGCTTTGTGTTCTTGATGTTTAGTTTAGGATTTCATATCCATTAGACACATTGTCTTGGATATTGTCTAGTATCATATTCTTGTATCTATGACTAGACTAGATGGTTTATGTGTTTGTGCCATAAAACACAAGGTTTGTTATGTTGGGCCACAAAACATAATGGGTATCATAGATGTGTTATATATCTATGACTAAACTAGATGGTTTATGTGTTTGTGCCATAAAACATAAGGTTTGTTATGTTGGGCCACAAAACATAACGGGTGTCATAGATGTGTCAAAGGCATTAGTGAAGAATGCTAAAAGAGTCAAGATAAAGGCATTAGTGAAGGGTGCCGAGTAATCTAACCAAGGGCATTAGTGAAAGGTCCCTAAGGTGTACATTTGATATGGTGTGTTTCGATGTACAAGATAGAGTAGTATTGGATCCAAGGATATTGATATCCTTGATGGTGTTGTAATAAGGAGTTGGTCTCCTTAGGAGTATAGGTGTTGTGTAGTGTTGGGTAGTAGTTCCTCCATTGTAATGGAACTCGGTACTTAGCCTAGTACCGGATAAAGGGTAGGCGACGTTGTGGTAGGTGTGGTTCACCTTGGTGTGAAAGAACCCGGTGGTTAGCCTAGTGCCGGAAAAAGAGTAGGCGACGTTGTGAAGGCTTCTCCGCCATAAGGAGTTGGTGTCGTGTAGTGTTTACGAACTCTCGAGTAGGTGACTCGGGGAGTGGAGTAGGGCAAGGAAGGTGTCCTTGTAGCCGAACCACTATAAATCCTCGTGTTTGTTTGTCTATCCTTTTACTTATCGCTTTACTCTTATTCTTGCATTACATTGTTTATTTTCTATGTGGTTGATGTCTATGTTTGTGATACATACTTGGTCTTTCATATAGTCATAAACTATATTTAACACTTTACATATTATGACACGCTTGATCAAGAAAAAGCAACCGAACTAATAATGGTGAAACTTGATTTATAATGAACCATTAATCTTGCGGAATCTTATGCGATATTAAGGGGTTGGCCTTACATGCCGTAATGCGTTAAATGCATCCTCTCCTCGAGATTAGCAAATGCAATGGTTTATACTATATTTGATACAAAAGTTTTAAGTTTTAAACGGAAACGTAGTCACCCCCTTCTACGTTTTCACAGAATAGTTTAAGGAATTGCGGATTTCGTAGGCTAAACCCAAAGGTAACGTCAAAGAGTTAGGGCACACTCATTCCCTACAACCTTAGGAATACAATGCGTTAAGATAAGGTGTGACAATTCAATCGACCAATAAAAGATTACTAGGGAGTAATAGTATCTAGGTAAACACATTTTTAATCATCATACGAGCGCACATCAAATAGGCATAAGACAACCCATAGTATTAGCTAATTAGAATAGTATAAGTAGTCGGTAGAAGTACCACCCCCAAACCAATTGCCCCGAGATATTTACCTTAACTTTATTAAAAATTATAAAAAGATAAAAAAGAATCATCCTCAACCCCCACCTTCTCGTAATACATTTCTTGCTAGCATTCCTATTCCCCTAGAGAATGATATCAATCCCCGAGGCTTACCCAATACTACACTACAACGATTAGGTTCACTGCCTAGGTGGTTGAAAAACTTGCTCGAAGAAAAGGAAGTTCCTTTGACCCCGAACGCGCTTCGTACGCGCATCAAGTTTTTGGCGCCGCTGCCGGAGAATAGAATAGCTAGTTGGATTTTTATCTCATTTAGGTTCCCTTGCTTGATTCCTATCAAGTAAGATTTTTTTTTCTCAATTTTTAGCTTCCTTGTAGTCTATCCCCTTCTTCGTGACTTTGTTAGTAATCCCAGCACTTTTCATAATGGAAGGTGATAACCCACCACCAATTTACCCGCCAAGAGGCCGTACTCTTGGTGAATACTCTAGACCGAGCAACCAAGGCTATAGGAACACCATTGAGCTCCCCGATCAAGCTCAAACTAGGCCCTACGATCCGACACCATCCGGTTGGTGCAAAACGGATGTGCATTCCCTGGACTTCATTCTGAAGATCCTAATCAGCATCTCAAGGACTTCCTAGCTTAAAATCGTTGATTTCATCAACCTTGATGCTACCACACGGGAGACCACGCGTTTGCGTCTCTTCCAATTCTCTCTACGGGACCAAGCTAGTAATTGGCTTGAACGACTTCCCGCCGGATCCATCTCAAGTTGGGATGATCTCACCACTTGTTTCCTTACCTAATTTTTCCCACCAGGGAGAACTACCAAACTAAGGAATGACATCTTGATGTTCCAACAATGTCAAGGCGAAACTCTCTACGAGGCGTGGACTCGATTCAAGGACTTACTTCACAAAGTCCCTCATCACGACATATACCTTTGGCTTCAAGTCTAAATCTTTTACAATCATGTCAATTTCTAAACTAGACAACCCATCGACTAAGCGGCCAGTGGCAAACTTAGTAAACTTACCGTGGAAGAATCGTGGGGTACAATAGAGGACCTTGCCCTCTATGACAATGAAAGTTGGAATGACCCCCGTGAGTTGCCCAAAATCATAAAGACAATCTCCTTGCCTCCTATTGTCTCACAAACTTCCAATCGTAGGATGCTCGAACTTGAAGATCAAGTCAAATTCTTAATGAGCTCCTATGAGAATCCTAAGTCTTCACGCTAAGTGAACAAGGTATCTTCCTTGTGTGAGATATGTAGTGGTCCCCATGACACTCGTACTTGCACGAGACTCCCTTGCGTACCAATGAAATGGGTGGGAGATTACCCACAACACTCGGACCTAGGACTTTCAATGATGCCCGAGAAGCATGGAGGGGCAAACCCGACTATAATTAGGGACAAACCAAAGAATTCACCTCACAACCCTAATCAACAAAGCGTAGAAGGGATGTTGCAACACCTAGTTACATCCCAAGAAGCTCAAATAGCCAAGCTTTCAAACTGCTTTAACCAACAACAAGCCGAGATGGATAGGAAGATAGATAACCTTTTGAAAGCCATGACCAATAGTGATAGGAAGACCACCGAAAAGGTTAACGCCATCTCGACTCATTCTCCCAAAGCTTCCGGTGTGAAAATAAGGACCCAAGCAAGTATTTGGAAACTAGGGATCCATCTTCATCCAAGCATGCTCAATTCGTCAATGCCATCACTTTAGTAAAACCAAATAGGGATAGTGACGAAGCAAACCATGAGACAGTACTTGAGGTTAGTGAAACTCCTAAGGAGGAATCGACCAATGAAGTAGACGAAGTAGGTGATGAATACTTTAATAAGTTTCCTACGGAAGAAGAACTTTCATGCCACCCACACCTAGTACGCGACCTTCGTCACATGTATGTTAGGAGAAGCCCACGAATCATCTTTGGAAATCCTAGAAATCTCAACATACCATGTTGCATATCACATATTTTCGTGGCAAAGGCCTACATTGATCGTAAATCCCCAATAAATATCATGACTAGCATATATTATACTTGGGTGTTAAAGAAACCTATTCAAATAGGCAAGACCCCGATGATGCTAGAGTTAGTTGTAATTTCCTTGGTAGAGTTAAGGGATTTCCCGTCTATGTAGGTAGTTTCACTTACCTTACGGATTTCGTGATTGTGGAGGATATTAGTACGGCCATAGATCCTAGCTTGTCCCATGTAGTTCTAGGAAAGCCATTCATAGAAAACACTGGGATGACTCATGATCCGTCGTTAGGAATAGTAAGATTCAAGGATGAACCAATGACATAGCTTACCAAATGCCATTTAAGATTTAGAATTTTCATCACTATCCAATGATGAAAAGGAACTTAAGCTATCGGTCTACTATAGGAATGAGAAGGATAATGAGAAAGGAGTAGATTATGTGATGAATAAGATTTTTGGGTTCTATAAGGATTGCTTGAAATTAGGACCGGAATATAGAACAAATTGGAGGGAAGATGACTTCTTAGAAAGATGCGAGATAGGGCATAACTATACCATGGAAAACACCAATAAAGATCGTCACGAGGAAGAAGACGACGGTAAGGAAGTCACGTAGGAGCACAACTTCGAGTCTAGCTACAAGACTCATAAATAAAGAAAAGCACTTCGTGGGAGGCAACCCATGCTTAATTGTTTGCTTGTTTGTGTGTCATATATCTTTTTCATTGTTGTTTATTCTCATGTTTGACTTTGTGAAAATGTTTTATTTTGTCTTTAACCTCGTCTTAATTACATATAAAGGTATTTTACAAAAAGATAAGTGTAGGGAAGATTACATACATTTTTGAAGAACGTGAACATGAGAATTGCAATTATTGAAATTGATATATATGTGTTTTTGTTAGACTCAAATGCTTGTATCGAGTCATAATGGATGTTTTGCAGGAATTTTTCCAGGTTTTAAAGATGTAATTTTTCCAGGAAAACGTAGCAGACCAGTTTCTGTCATGACAACCTGATGGCGTCAGGATTAAAGCCTAACAACGTCAGGTCAAGTGGAAACAACTTATCAAAATTTTCATTTTCTGTCCTACTTATAAATTTTTGGAAATTCTCAGGTCTTAATTTTCCAGAAAAACTACAAACATCCATTCCACAAGTATTATATTCTAGTGTAGTTGTGTCATATATAGTTTTACCGCCGATTTTACATGAAGGTTTCGTTTGTTTTCATAAGTTTGCAGGTTATATTTGGCAAGAAGAAGAAACACAACACTGGATGGAGCTTATCACGTATGCATTCTTCTTGGAAAAGAATTTAACCGCAACTTCACACATCCTACCGAGCTAATCAGGGGAGTACTAGTTTCTTTCTCTTTTACTTACCTTCCTTTATCATAACTTTGACACTTTCGGGGAACATTGGGGACAATGTTCAGTTTAAATGTAGCGAGGGAGAATAAAACGGGAACTTAGAAACTATTCTTATCCTTGATTATTTGTCCTGTCCTTGGTCATTTGTGTAATAAACTATGAGAAATATTTGTTATGGCAATTTTAGCACCAAGTTTAAATTTTTTTATGACATGTACGAACAAAAACTTTGTAGGATTGTATATTTTATGTTGTTTAGATGATTCGGGTGGTCTAGGATTATGATTAAACAAGAGAGCCATTTTAGAGAGATGAAGAGAGTAGAGAGTGTTTCTAGAGAGAGAAATAATCAACAAATGTAAGGTTAGATTGATGAGAAGCACCACCCCTTCCAAGGATGGAAGGGGTATTTATAGTTACAAACAATACGCCCTCCTGTCGGGTTGTGGATCAGGCATACAATGGGTAAATACCCATCCTTCCTCCACGGTGTTGCACTAAGCTAAACTAAGCTAAAACTAATCTAATAAACAGTAAATAACGATATGTCTGCGAGCTAACTTGTGCCAGTCTATAGTTGGGGTGACCGACACTTCACATGGAATTTCTAATTCCTAACAATCTTCCCCTAAGGGAGGTCACCCCATGATTTACATTTCGAATCCTAGCATTCTATTTTATCTTCAGTCTTGAGCTCGTAGACTTTAATTCTTCACATCCGCAATCTTTGTGCTTTAGCAGTGATTCTTCAAAGTCCGACCGCTTTGTACTTTAAGTGGAGCTCTTTGAACTGATCCACATCTTTGATAATCTTCGAGCTTTCTTTGAGATCATCAGCCACAGTAAATCTCTGGATCACCCTTTGTTGTGTTGCCTTCATGTGATGTTGTGACTTTAGGACCGACATGCTCACACTTTCTGGATCATGACATCATTTCATCAGACAAGCGGAAGCTTTTACTGGTTCATGATATTTGCAGCAGCGTAGCAGAAGCATAGTATAAAAATATATCAGAGCCAGGTCATGTAGATAAGCACTTGTCATGATTTCTTTAATTAAGTGTGGATGCTGTGAGCATGCGGCTATGAATTGACTTCTCAATATCAATCAGCTGCAACCGTCCAAATGTACCTGCAAACAACAGTTAGCAATAAAACACACGAAAGGGTCTTTGATCACTTTCATCGAATTAAGGTACATGGCCCACAGTTCCCCATTGATCATTACAAGTATTGCCTGTGATCAGGTATAATTCCGAAGAATATCCTTGACAGGGTTTCGCAGCTGTTCTAGCCGTTCTCAAACCGGAGCGTCTCAAAGAAGACAACACGGAGTGAGTGAACCAGCGAATTGAGATTCACTGATTGATGAAAAATTGATTTGAAAAACAACCGCGTATTGCTTAGAAGAAAGAGTTTGCAATACGACGAAGGTTTTATGAGAAAGATCAATTTTCAATCAAAAATACCTTTTATATTTGAAAGAGAATACACATTCGACGTGCTAGAGAATGGAAGAAATTTGCACATCAAATGGTTTTTCCAAAAGTATTTTTTCAATCAGAGATACTTTTTGAGTTTGAAATATGAATACACATTCGACGTGCTAGAGAAAAGAAGATTTGCACATCGAACGGTTTTTCCAAAAGTATTCGTCAATTCATTTCCTGGACCAAGGTTGATTCACGAGTGAATCGCCCCATCGTTTCTATCCAGTTGTCACAAGTTTGATCTTTAGAAAAGATCTCACATGTCACCCACCAAGAGCTTGTTTGATGTTGGCTCTAGAAGGATTTCCATTTTCATCATGAATACTTTACATATCACTCGGATGTTCTGGCAAATATCACAAGGATAATGCGTAGGACTCTCAATATATACTTACTTCCCTCATTGTGTGAAACAGTAAGTCTTCATTAATTTTGTGTCCTAATGAGATATTGTGGATGATCTCTTGGCTCTAGACTCAATTGTGCACATTTGGTTCCTATGCCGGAGACTAGGGAGAGGGTCTCCTTCTTCAATATCAACAATCTCTAAGAAAAAGTCGATAGATTATGTAGGTTCCCCGTGAGAATGAAACAAGCCCTTTTAAGAGGAACTTGAGTAGCTTGGGAAGTTTAGTGCAGTGCGTCACTGGGTCCATTACGTCTTGTCTTCAATACCAGTGTTACCTTAGTAACCACTAATAGCAAATGTATTGAACCCAGTTTCTGCCCTAAGGTTGAATTAATGGAGGGCTATTTCTTTTCACCCTTTTTCTCATTCAATTCTTTTTCATTCTTCAACCCCTTCAGTTCTTACCGAGACTTCATAACTAGAACCTTGTTGGGTTTATTCCAGTACTAGCTCAGTCTTAGTCCGCACTCTTCCCGTATTCTCATTTTTCTCCTTTTTTCATCATACCTAAGGACTTCTACAGTATCTAGTGGATTGTCCCTGGGTAGATCCCTCCGGGTCTGGCGGGATCGTGGGAACGAATACCTAACCTAACCATCCTTATAACACCATGCATAAAGTAAATTGGTCGGTCTTTTGGTATTGTTCTTTCCTTCTCGAAACGAATTGAAAAATCATTTGGAAAATCAATCAAGGTACTTGTGATATAAAATCAAAGCATTTTGTACCTTAATTGTTTTTGATCTTTTAGAAATGCTCCCCCTCAACATGTGCATATGATTTTGAAATTGTTTAGCACATGGAGGCAAGAGTTCTTTGAAACAATTTCTTGATCACAATTTCCTTAGAAAAAGCATTTTGATTTTCATGGTAAATTCTCCCCCTCAATATGTGCGTTGGATATTTGAAAATCATTTTGCACATAGAGGCAAGAGGTTTTTGAAGTACTTTTCACGATTGCCAATAGAAACCATTTGCTCCCCCTCAATATGTGCATCGATATAGGAAAGAGTTTAGCACGTATTAGAGAGAACTTGCACTTTGAATCAAAACGATCATCTTTTATCAAATTTCATATTAAATCACAAATTCTCCCCCGATCAAAAATATCAAACCCTTTGAGATTTTGGATCCCAAGTGATTTAATAAGGTTTGGAAAACATGGGAGAATATGTGGCCTTGTTTAAATACTCTTTTGGTTTTTTGGTTAAATGCTCCTTCACAATCATGTGCATTATGTATTTCAAAATCGTTTGGCACATGACGGAAGGAGTGCTTTAGAAACAATCACCCTTTAAAACCGATTTGAGATTTAAATCACGATCTCTCCCCCGATCAAAAATTTCAAACCATTTGAGATTTGTGATCTCCATTAATTTAAATCATTTAGAAAAGTTTGGGGAAAGACGTGGCAAGATTTAACTTTTGAAATTGATAGATAAGGGACAGTTTAAGACATTAAAGATTGTTAGTGTCAGGTATGATTGCTTTCAGAGATCTTTAAGTAAAATAAAATAATTTCACAATCCAACGAGAACAGGAAAAATTTCATTTTGAAAGATCTTTGAGTTTTAAAGAAAATCAAACCATGACATAACATTAAATCTTTAGATCACCACTTATTTAGCACAAACGGACTTGATAGATGAAATATCATTTGAAAATATTTAATTGATAAGGTTTTAAAATGTACCTTTTTGAGGGGTCGTTTAAGCCCTTATTTGATCACTTTTGTATCCGTTATTAATTAATATCGTTCCTTTTCACTTTTTAGGTATCTTGAAGGCAAAATGCTGGAATGACACTTATTCGGATGAAAAAGCGCGAATATACGAAGAAAATGGCCAAAGTCAAGAATCGAGACACGCAGGCTGCTGGAACTGAAGGGGACGGCGTCAGGCACAACTAGTGACGCCGTCGGACAACTTTTGGTGACGGCTCAGTAGCCAAATTGCTCATTTACAAGTGACGGCTTCAGGTTTTAAAAGAGTAGGGCGTCGCAACTCAGACGGCCTAGATTTGATCCAGACGACGTCAGAGACTGAAGGGGACGACATCCAGGCATAAGGTGACGCCGTCGCAAGACTAACGTGGCCAAGACGAAACTCTAATAACGGCGACCCGACGGCGTCACAAATCAAAGGGTGATGCAGTCGCATGTGTAATCTTATATATAGAATCTGAATTTTTTAGTTTTTAGTGTGTAGTCTTTAGAGTAAAAACCTAAACCGAACCATGGCTGTCTTGTGCAGTATTTTAGGGTTCCATACCCTATCTTACATCAAGATAAGTGTTTTAATTCATTCAAGTATGCTTGCGTGTTTCCCATGTCCGGCTAATTTACTTGTGTGTTTGCTTAGGGAATATGAAACTTAATTATTGAATATTGATTGGTTGTCTCTTATCTTAATTGTTAATGATCTAGTATTGCGATAGCTCATCCGTTGTGTAGTTAATGCTTGATTAATCTTTGTGAACCTTAGCTTATAGTACCTAGAGTCATTGTAGGCTAAACCATCCGAAGAGTACCTTAGCGTTAAGTTTATAAATCCTAGAGATTTTGTAGGCAATAACCTTTGGTAGTTTCAAAGAGTTAGGGATAAACGCATACCCTACGACCTTAGACACACAACGCGATTAAGAATAAGGACGTGAAAATTCAACCATCAATAGGAGACAATTAAGGAGTAATAAAACCTAAGTAAACACATCTTTAAATCATCATACGAGCACACAATAACTAGACATAGACTACCCACTAGATTAGATAATTAGATAAGTAGAGTAATCGGTAGAAATACCAAACCCCCAAATCCAAACCCCGAGATTCGTACCTTTCCATTTCCAAAAAAAACATAAAAGATAAAAAAATAATCTTCCTCAACCCCAACCTTAGCGTAGTAACTTCTCACTAGCATTCCTATTCCCCTAGAGAACGATATCAATTCCCGTGGCTTACCCTAATACCACACTACAACGATTAGGTTCACTGCCTAGGGTGTTGAAAAACTTGCTCGACGAAAAGGAAGTTCCTTTGACCCCGAATGACGCGTGTAGCGTTATCAAGTTTTTGGCGCCACTGCCGGGGAATAGAATAGCTAGTTAGATTTCCACCTCGTTTAGGTTCCCTTGCTTTATTCCTATCAAGTAAGTTTTTTTTTTCTCATTTTTAGCTTCCTTGTAGTCTATCCACCTTCTTTGTGTTTGTGTTTGTAAAGCCCTTTTCATTTGTCGCTATGGCAAGTGAAGTTGCATTTGAATCATTAACAAATGAGGAACAATTGAATTTCGCAGATTGGATTGCTTTTTATTGTTCTAATGAATTTGTGAGTGATCTTAGAGATATCTAAAAGGAGACGGGTGTAAGGTTAGATGGATTTGATAAATTTTGTGCTTGTGTGGCTTCTATTCAACGGTCATTGTTAGAATCAACTCCTTTTAGTGAGACCCTCTGGAAAAAATTTAAGAAAAGCCTCCTAAGCATAAACCATCAGTTGTCACAACTTGAGGAAATGGATAAGGAGGATTTATCCAACCTTAGGCATCATGATCAAAAATACCTAGTTTTTAAGAACATGGAACCTAAACCCGAAGAAGATTATGAGATGGTTATAGTTGAACTACCTAGTTGCATGATTGGGATAGATTTCACCAAAACATATGACACGCGTGAGGAATCCTTTAGGCAAATACAACATAGTGATCAAAATTTTGAGAATGATTCTTATGAATCGGACCAAGAATTTGAAATGGCTAAAGAAGGATTTGAGATACTTAGGAGTGTATTTGGGTTAGATCATACTAAAACACATTATGAACATTTAGGAGATCTAGATATAATGGAGAATGAGGTGGAAACTCCAAGCCCACAAGCCCTACCATCACTTGAGGAACACACATCGCCTATAACTTACCTTGAAGAAGTAGAAGAGACTATAGGAACCCCGATTGATATAGAACCTTTGGACCAAACGCCACTAGAGAATGTAGGTTTAGATGCTTGTTGTCATGACCTCTCTCTTAGTCCTAGGGAAGTTCCTAATTTTGATGAACCGGAGCCTCAACCAAAAACCTTACCGAATTTTTCGTCTTTAGATGTGAATCTTGGAATTGAATTAGGCCCCAATCCACCCATCAAAATAAATAGTCCGGGTAGTTGCTTGATAAAGGTGGTAGACTCTAGGCCATGTAGAGTGGAAGCTAATATAGGAGTAACCCATGACCTTACACACTTATATCACCCATTCATGGTTGATAACAAGAAACATTATGGTTTTAAACAGGGTTTATTAGGTCAAGATGGATCCTTAACTAAGAATCTTTTGAAGTTGATAGAAGATTATCTATTTTTAGGAGAGAGATTTGATTCACCCGCTACACCCATAAAATTAGGTAAGGTTAGAATGAATGGAGCACACCCCTTTGAGCATATAATACACCCATCAACCTCTCCTCACGTAGCAAATTTCCACCCTAAGGGTGTGTATCACTACTATCACCCGCACTTAAGCTTAATTGTAGAAAAAACTTCCCCTTTATCCGTTAAATAAGGGTAGAGTCAAGCTCGTAACTCGAACAAAACAAGCGCTTCTTGGGAGGCAACCCATGCTTAATTGTTTGCTTGTTTATGTCGTATATCTTTTATTGATTGTTTATTCTCATGTTTAAATTTGTAAAAAATGCTTTATTTTATCTTTAACCTCGTCTTAATTACATATAAAGGTATTTTACATAAGGGATAAGTGTAGGGAGGATTACACACGTTTTCAAAAGAAACGTAAACATGAGAATTTCAATTAATTAAAAGATATACATGTGTGTTTGTTCGAGTCAAATGCTTGTATCGAGTCATAATGGATGTTTTGCAGGAAATTTTTGCAGATTCTAAAGATGTAAATTTTCTAGAATTTTTTCCAGAAAATCGCAGACCAGTTTTTGTCAGGATAACCTGACGGCGTCAGGATCGTAACCTGACGGCGTCAGGAAGGAGCAAAAACAACTGATTACTTTTTCTCGTTTTCTGAGCTACTTATAAATTTTTGGAATTTTCCAGGTCTTAATTTTCTAGAAATTCTGTAAACATCCATTCCACAAGCATTATATCCTAGTTTAGTAGAGTCCTTTATATATTATTACCGCCGATTTTACGCGAAAGGTTTCGTTTGTTTTCTTCAAGTGTGCAGGTTTAATTTACCAAGAAGAAGATACATAAGATGAGAAGGAGCTTTTCACGCAAACGTTCTTCTTGAAGAAAGATGTAACCACCACTTTACACGGATCCTACCGAGCTAATCAGGGGATTATTAGTTTCTTTCATCTTTTATTACCTTCCATTATCATAACTTTGATACTTTCGGGGAACATTGGGGACAATGTTCAGTTTAAGTGTAGGGAGGGAAAATAAAACGGGAACTTTGAAACTATGCTTATCCTTGAATATTTACTTTGTCCAATTGCATTTGTGTAATAAACCATGAGAAAATGTCGGTTAGGGTAATTTTGGCACCAAATTTAAAATTTTTCATAACATATAGGAGTGGGCCATTAGTCTTAATAAAGCGTCTCATGGATAGGAAATTATATGACTAGCACAAAAAACCCTTTACCACTTAAATTCTACCCAAAATGTGAGGATCGCCCTTAGATTACTAGGAATTAAAGCATTCATCTTTAATGCTTAGAGTGTGAACCGGTAGTATAATAGATTCTAGAACTTGTTTTGTGATGCATCCCGAGATCGCTAGTAAGACTACACTTGTGTAGTTAGGAATAACTAAATGATAAGAGGCATTAGGATAACCCTTGTTTGATACCCGTAATATAATTACTTCTTCCACATCGGTTGAGTAATTCCCCCACACCTTTGCGTTGTACTCATCTTTAGTACACGATACCCCTAGTTAACCCCTCAGAGCCTATCCTTTTCGCGGTTCTCGTGATGTTTCGGTTTTCCGAAATATCAATGAAGAGCATTGTTTACAATCCACCCCCTAATGTACACCCAAATCGCCTTAGCCTACCTTGTATGCACTCACTTTTAGTGCATTATTGTTATCACACTAAACCCTTAGTTCAATTATCTTATTGCTTGCATAAGTTGCTAAGTCGAGTCATATCCTTTGTACACAGTTTTGGGACGATTGGGACTCATGGGAAAAGTTAAATTTTATGAGATGACGGGAAAGGAAAGTTAAATTCAAATTCCATTTATTTGCATAATAATGTACTCCAAGTGTTTTGATCTTTTCAATTTCGGTCATATTGTGATCAAGCATTCTAGGATTTCTTGAGATCGTTTGGCATATAAGCATGCATGTCCAATTGCATTATCATGAGGTTTCTCTAACTTATCCTCTTCAACAATCTCACGCAGACATTCTAGGCAATCCTTAAGGGATGAGAAGTATGTTTGAACAGCAAGTTTGTTGTTCCTGAGATGAGGAGGGACATATTTCACAGACAAAGCATATTTATTACAAGAGTGAACCTTTGATACACCATTCTCCCCATTGGTCATTGGCATTTCCCCTTTTACCTGACTCTTCAGATTCTCAATTTCCTTTTGCAATGAAGCTATTTGTTCGTTATTTTTGTTACGAGTGACCTTTATTGATTCAAATAACTCATTGAAATGACGTTTAATCTTTCCATTTTCTTCTAGAAAACTTTCGTTTTCCTTTTGTAATGCATTTACTAGGTTTTGAAGATGAAACGTTTGAGAATTCTGAGAATCTAAAGGAGGAGGCATTTGGGAGCCTGTCATATTGTTCGTTTGACCCTTTAATTGAGAGATTTGGGCTTTCAACCTTCTGATCGTGTTGCAATGAGCTTGAATCTGTTCATCACGTTTGTTAATTTGAAAAACTGCATCAAACTCTGGAGCATCTGAGGATGTCTTGATATTTGATGTTTTGACATTTTCTTTAAGATGTTGATATTTTAGTTGTAAATTAAAATGCTCAACTTCTAGTTTAGAAAAATGTTTCACCAAATTGTCGTGATCATCCAGTTCAATTTTCTCGTTTAGTTCAGAATTAGTTTTTTCAAGCTCAATGACACGATCATGGGAGACTTTCAGGGCAACCGATAATTCATGAAATTTGGAAGCATTAATGGAACAATTTGTAGCAGTGAAAAACACATCTTGAGCAATACATTCAGAAATCAGGTTCTCATTTAGTGTATGCAAGTTCTTCCTCTCAATCTCATTATATTTTAGTGCTCGCTCATAGTCATTAACTTCAACTATCATTGCATCAAATTCCTTTTCCATTCCCTTAATATCAGTTTCTATCCCCTTTTTAAGACTCTCAAAGTGATCTTTTAGAAGTTTAAAGAAAGGCATGACCTCAGTTAAATAACATTCTTTCATTTGCTCAAAACCCCTTTCTCCTTCAGTTATACCAGTGGGTGTGATCCTTTTCTTGCAAGTTTTCTCAAAATCAACAAATAGTTGAAATATAACATATTGGCTAATTAAGGTCTTGCTTTTAGTGGCAATTGTTCTAGGAACAAGATGCATTGGTGTATTAGGAGGATACACAGTCGCTCTAGGCATTTTCCAAAGGGGAGGGTTTGTTACAACAATATTTTCAGCTTTCTTCTTATCTAAATCCATTTTCCAGAAAACTTGTTCGGGAGTCAACAATGTCTGAGGCTTAAACATGTTCAAGGAAATCCAGTTTTCCTTCTTATAATCATGGGGTGTGATCTTTATTTTCTTCTCTTTACATTTAGGATCATCTAATTTCTTGTTCATCTTTTCCCTAGTGACTTCATCTGATTTCTTATCTTCCTCAGTGCACTCAACGCAACTAGGTTTCCGTCTAGGTTTAAGGATTTCATTGCCATCATAAAGAACCTTATGAGCATTTCTAGCCCTTTTAATGACCTCTGGATTTGGTTCCTCAACAAGGGGAATGCTATGTTTATCGCTTAAGACTCTATGCTTAGTGATCATGTGAGCAGTCTGAATGGTGTTCCCTTGTATGTACAACTTGTTTTCAAGTTTGTTTTTCAAAGTTTTCAGATTAGAAAAATCTTTCAAGAGTTTTGATTCCTTTGCATTAAATTCTTGCTTAAGCATTTTCACATTTTCTTGAAGTTCTTGTTTTTTCTTAGCAGTTTTAGAAAGCTTTTCTTGCAAGGAATTTAACTCTTGTTTTAATACTTCTTCTCGAAAATTACTTTTTCTAATGATTGTACGCACTTGGTCATCCATTTCCTGCTCACGAGAGGTCAACTCAAATTTTGCACGTTGTTCATAGATAGCAACACGTTCTTTATAGGCATTTAGTTCAGAAATTACAGAATCATCAAGGGCACATGTAGTGAATTCATCAAAAACATGGTCATTGTTGACTGTAGAAGATGCATCACTTGGTACAACTTTACTTTCACTTTGTTTCACATATTGATCATATGGGACAATATTGATATTACCCATATTTTCATCATTTGATTCAATAGTTTCAGTTGATTGTACTTTGTCATGCATCTGTTGCACATCAGCATCATCGTATAGTTTTAATACCTCTGAGATGAGGCTGTCTTTGGATGAGCCAGCTTGTGGTGAAGAAGAGACCTTGGGAGAAACCATTGGAGAAATGCTAGCCATAAAAATTGTGTGTGCAGTAGGTCCATCATCCACATCAGAGTCGTATGCATCACAATCAGCGACTTGAAAGGCATTCTGATGATTGTGACCTATCTCCTTAATAGGCTGCTCATCCACATCTGCATCATAGGTCTTGCCATTGCCCTCAGCTAGAAACAACAATTCCTCTTCATCCAAAGCGGCACCATTATCCTGAGCTTGTACAAGCCGCATCTTATCTCTGAAGTAATCAGCATTCTGTGGACGCTTTGGAGATGTGCAGTTCCTTGCAATGTGTCCCTCACCACCACAGTTATAACATTTGATCGGCTTAGCTTGACCTTGATTACCATTCCTTCCTCGATTCTGATTACCAACATAACCTCTACCAGCTCCACCTCTTCCCTGATCATACTGTCTTTCCTGAACTGGTTGCACCACGATCCTCCCATCTTTAACAGTAGCTTGATTATGTGGGTTAGATGATGTTCTGAGGTTGTTGTTGGTTTGTGGGAGAGAATTCATGTTTTGACTAATCAGAAGAGCTAGTTGATTAATGAAGTTACCCACGTGTGCATCAGCATCAGCTTGTTTGAACATAGGATCAGGAATGAGTTTGTGATTACCATTTCCCATGGGTATGACTTGTGAGGCTTTGGTTGTGATTCCGATGTTTGAGTAGAAGGCAGTTGAGTCATTAGACGAGCTTGTCTCTCCCTGGTTGGTTTTGAACTGATTAAGAATCATTTTTTCAAACATAGCATGTCTCTCATTCTGAAGGAGGAAGGCATAGAGTTGCTCATAGTTTGTATTCTTCAATTCTTTAGTGAGCTTCACAGAGGTGACAAACTTGTGCCATTCGGGATTCATGTTGTTCACAAATTTTGAGTTCAGCTGAATGTTAGGCATAGTCATTCTGATGTTCCTCATATCATTCACCAACTTATGAAATCTCACATAGTACTCATAGACACTCTCATCTGGTTTCATCTTGAAGTGTTCAAATTCGTCATAGAGTTGTGATTCTCTGTCTTCCATTGTTAGTTCAGAACCAGAGAGAAGCATCTTAAAATTATCCCATACTGCCTTTGCTTCGGTGTTGTGATTGATCAGCTTGTAGATGTCTTTAGGAAGACCTTGAAGAACAATGTTAGAAGCCCTGATATCAGCATCGAATCTCTTTTTCTCCTTATCATCAAGCTCATCATACATCTTTGGTCTGTCCATTCCATAAATCAGAGTTCCATCTTCAGCAGTATCAAGTACATCTCTAGTCGTCTCAATTCGATACGGTCCTTCATCAATGGATTTGAGAATGTTGACACCATTTTCCTTTCCAAGACAGTACAATCTGATTCGTTGAGCCCAAGAATCGTAGTCAGTTCTGTCAAGCATGGGTGGACGAGTATCTGAACCAGCTGCTTGAACATCCTCGGCAACAGTGGAGATGATAGTAGGAACGTTGGTAGACATGTTAACAGATTGTACGGGATTTTATAACTCTATGATTAAACCGGGAAATAGATTCTTTCACGGGATTTTACTAAATCAAGAGAAAACCGTAAAAAATCACCCAAGTCGCTAGAAGATAATGCACCAAGTCGCTAACACCTAATTCGCTATACCACCAAGTCGCTAAAGTCCCAAGTCGCTAAACAAAGGCAAGTCGCTAAATAGTAACTCGCTAAGCCTCAAGTCTCTAGCAAAATTTTGGCAGCAATTCGCTAATCAAGTCGCTAAAGATTCAAGTCGCTAAATAGCAACTCGCTACTGACCAAGTCGCTAACACCAAGTCGCTACCCGTAGTGGAGAGTCCACTACTTGTACTGTAAGTTGCTAGGCCTAAGTCGCTAGCTCCAAAAACTGCAACTCGCTACAAAATTGTAAAGCAAGTCGCTACTAAGAAACAAATCCGTAGGTCAAGTCGCTAGCAAGAAAAACAACACAAACATCACTTTTCAATCCAAAAACAACCCAACCAAGATGACTCAAGCTTACCAAATGAAAACCTAAACACTTGTGATGATTCTAAACGTAAAAGTACTAACAAAATCCAAGCTTTAACACAAGAAATCAACCAAATGATGCACAAACCACTAAACTTTTTCAAACTCAAAAACCACCTAAAAACCACTAGAAATCCAAAGATGTGCAAAATATGATCTAACCATGGCTCTTGATACCAATTGTAAGATATTAGTTTTCACTTACACATCAAACCATAACATCAAGTTGGCGTATAAGTGGAATTCTAGAGAGAGAAAGTTAGAGGTTTAGGGAACTTAGTGAGAGAAAGTGAAAGATATTATTATGAGCTCCAACTCTCTACCTTGGAAGGTAGAAAGTATTTATAGTCTTACAATAAAACGCCACACAACGGGCTGTGGATCAGGCATACAGTGGGTAAAGACCCGTCCGTCCTCCACGGTGTTACTTAACTAAATACTACTTAACTTAAAATAACTACGACTACGAGCTTTCTAACGATTACATATACTTGAGGTGACCGACTCTTTAATACATGGAATTTCTAATTCCTAACACATTTAAATCCTAGTGTATTATGTATCCATTTATGCCATCTCCAACTAGTCTTTGCTTTAGTCTTAGTGAATGTACTAGGTGGTACTACATTCCTTGGAGGTGATACTGGAACTACAGGGATATCAATGCGTTTCTTAGAATCTAAAGAGGGTGGTTTAACAAGCACAGACTTAGAAGCATTAGTGGGCCTAGAGGTATTCCGTTTCTTAGGATTCCGTAAACGAGACAAGATAGCTTTAGCAACACATTTATCATGACAATCAGAAAGCATACTTTTACGACATATAACACAAGAAGCTTCAGACTGAATATCAAAAGTACTTAAAGGTTCAGCATTCATTACATCACTTTTTCCATTACATTTGTTAGATGCAATATCTAAAGTGTGTGCAACATGGGTCTTATTCAAAGTCCTAGGGTGTTGTTCTACTTCAACATTCTTTATTGTTCTTTTCTTAGGTCGCAACTTCCTATTCTTCCTTGTATTGCTCCTAGGCTGTGAAGTGCGGACGTTGGGAAAAGAGGCAACTATTCCTGTTTCAGTAGAGGGAAGCACATTAGTATCTTGTGGTTTGTCAGTAGGCATTCTAGGGTCACTTTTTCTAAGTACTACAGGTGCAAGTTTCTTAATGTTGCTAATCTGAACTTGTTCATACTTTCCTAACTTTTCCTTTAACTCAATGATAGTGTGCAACAAATCTTGATTTTCAGAAAGAAGATTTCCTGAAAAATTCAGGACTTCTTTAGTGTGTGCAAGATAATGATCAAGTTCGTTTGATGCTTCATCACGAGTCTGTTTGAGTAAATCAAATATGACACCATATTCCTTTTTAACTTTTGCAATTTCTTGTTCATATTTTGAGATTTGACATTTCAAAGACGCGTTTTGATCATCTAGTTGCTCAAATTTTGGATTAAAAGTTTTGGAATGCAACTGGTTGATTTTGTTTTGCAAAGCAAGTTCACGATTTTGACAATCTTTTTGACACCATTGAAGATGACGTTTTTCATTTGAAAGCTCGTTTAACAGTCGTTCATTTTCAACTTTTAAAGACTCGATCTAAGGCACATTATCAGTATTCGCAACAATTTCAACAGAATCAACAGAATCAGCAGAGATATAATCGAATGCATATGGCAAAGAATGCAATAACACAACATTATGGATATCAGCACAAATAACATCTTCCAAGAGTCGATCAACATCTTTTCGTAACATTTTCTTTTTACGTTTTGTATTTGAAATAGATGTTTCTGTTTTCTCGAAAATGATTTTTATCAATCCAAGTTCCTTATGAAATTCCCTTTCCCAATACAATGCACAATTTTTCAAAATTTTAACACGGGGTAAAATTCTTTTCTGAAAATATCTCTTTGTTCTCGCGCCTGAGGCGATTGAAAATGTTCAACTTTTATTTCAGAATGAAATTCAATCTCACGTTCTAAAAGTTTGAGGTCAGAAGTGAAAATGTCAAAATATCTAAGAATTTGATGATTTTCGGGTTTTGAATTTACTTCACTGAGTGAAGGTAAAGAACCAAAAATTTGTGCATAATTTGGTTGGGGAGCAACATTAGAAGACTCAGACGTAGGTGTGATAATCCTAGGTGTGTTAGAAGAATCCTTTTGTGTGACGAAAGTGATAGCTTTTGAATAGTTAAATGGTTTGTTATAAACAACATTTTCTAATTTTGATCGACTCTCGTCTTCTGCATCAAATTCCTCTTGACGATGATATTCAACAACACTCATAACAGAATCATCAATTTTGTATTCTGCACTGGAAACTTCAGGATTTGGTTTGAATGCTTTGCTTGAAAGCTTTGGTTTGTAATTAGCAAGATTCGGTCCATATCCATTTCGATTGGGTTTTAAAGTAAACTTTTGAATAGTTGTGATTGACTCACCATGTTTGTAAACAACATTTTGAAACTCTTTGAGTTTGTTTTGTAAGCCGACAGTTTCTTCAAGATGGTCATCTATTCGTTTCGTTGAATGCTTTTTGTACGCAGAGAACTGTTTTTGACAAGTTAACAACTCAGCTTTGGCTTTTTGAGTTTCCAAAGAAAGAGCGTTAAGTTGTTTTTTATGTTCATGTTTCAGTTGTTCTATTTGAGACAACAAAGCATTCTTCAATGCAACTAGATCACGAATCTGTCGTTCTAATGATTTTTCGTTTTGGTGTGATTCAGCAAAAGCGACTTCAAAACCTTTTACACGTTTTTCTTGAGTTTTGAAAAAATTGAGTTGCCGTTTTAAGCATTCAATATCCCTGGTTAACAGTGCATTTTTACTGTGTAATTGCTGATTTAGTGCACGACATACATCCATTTGGGATTAATAATCTTTAAGTAAGAGGTCAATATCTGGATTAGGCAAAGGTTCAGCGTGTTCAACGTGAGTCACAACATGATCAATATTCAGATCCTCAAGTACGACCACGGAGTCAATTTGAGTATCAAAGGTAACCATAAGGTCATCTTGATCATCAAATGTAACTACGGGGTCTAGTTGAGAATCGTCAGAATGAGATGTGGACGACTCATGTTGAACATTCTGAGCCTCGTCGGATTCAGATGTTGGCTGAGATATTAGATCAGTGATGAATATGGTTTGTTCGGGTACCTGAGACAAGCCATGAGTGTCATACACTGGGCCTGTGTCACTCATGTGGAGAGCTTACATTTGTGCCATCAACATCACTGCTGCATTAGCCTACAAGTCCTCCATATCATCATCTGAGTCTGCATCTACCATAAAGCTCTGTTCTTTGTTGTGAGGGTTCCACCAGCTTCATCCTTAAGAGCCAAAAGTAAAGCCTCCTTGTGATAAGCACTGCCTCAAGTCCTCGGCTTTGGGCATGCATTAGCCAGGTGACCCTTCTCCTTACAGTTGTAGCAACGAAGACCATTTATCCCATTCTGAGCATTCCCCTGTTCAACCACTTGAGCTCTCTGTTGTTGTGGAGCACCTATGTTATTCCTTTCCATAGCATTAAACCCTTGACCACCTCCCATTTGACGACCATACCCACGATTCTGAAATTCAACACGTCCATTGTTCACAACAGCCTGATTCCATGTGTTTGATGAGGAACGAATGCGAATGTTGGATTTGTTTGTATAGCGGCCGAAGGATTTAGCAATCATAACAAATCCTTGTTGCAATGCATTGAAAGCATCGGAGTCCTCATTAGCTTCACTGTAAAGTGATTGATCATTGTTGTTGTTGTACGGAACCAATTAAGTTTGTTGAGATTGTTGCTGTGATGGATCATATGGTGTAATTGTTGCAGTTGGTTGAGGAGCGGGTTGAGGAGGATAACTAGTTTGAGCCCACAAAGCAAGTTATTGATTGTCCGATAGTGACGGTGGAGCCGGGAGTCCACGGATAGCCCTTTCTTTGTCAAGTTCTTTTTGGTGAGGCTTCAAATAGTCGTACAACAATCCGTATGTAGCATGATGAAGATTCTTAGCTTGACGGATAAAAATGACATACTTCTCCCAATCAGGACCAAGACTACTTAGGAACTTAGTATTGACTGCAATTCTTGGCATGATGATGTTGTGTTTATCCAAAACATTGATGATGTCTGAGAATCGATGATGATAAGACTCTAATGTCTCTCCTGGTTCAATCTTGAAGTGTTCATAAGCCAAGTAAATTTTGGATTCCATGTCCTCTTAATTGAGTTCAGTGCCTTCCATGAGAAGATGAATATGTTCCCACATTGCTTTTGCAGTCTTTTGAGCATCAACACTTCGAAGGATTGGATTGGGTAATCCTAAAAGGATATATTGCATTGCTAGCTCATCAGCTTCGAAATGTAGAAGTTCATCACCAGAAAGGTCAGTAACAGTTGCAATGTTTGTGAGATCATCTCTTGGTGGAATAGCATTAGGATCTCCGGGTGTAACGACAATAGGCATCTGAAATGGTCCTTCCAATATAACCTTCTTTAAGAACTTTCCATGTGGCTTCTTTAGATCACAAAATCTAAAGAACCTAATTATCCATTGATCATAGTTTCCGGGAGTGAGCATTGGAGGTCTATCAAGTGATCCTGCCTCATGAATGGATTGCTGGCTACTTAGAGATTCACACATCTTTGCAAACCAAGACGGTTCCTTCATAGTGTTCCTGTATGGATGTTGATTGTAAATGTTTGTGTAAGGTTGTACTTGAAGACTAGGTGGTGGTTGAACCATTAGTGGTTGAATTTCTCCTTGTTGTGGATAATGTTGTTGATTAAATTGTTGTTGATAAATTTGTTGTTGTTGATTGAATTGTTGATGTTGTGGACTAAGTTGTTGTTGTTGTTGTTGGTTATACGTGTAAGGAAAGTAGTTAGAGTATGGAGGTTGAGACATGTTGAAAAACTTGTGTTGTAAAATGGATCTTTGTAGTCGAATGAAACGTTGTTGATGAAGTGTCCTTTGGCGTAGAAACCAAGTTTAGGCAAAGTAATGCTTAGACGTAAAAACACCAAACTTACGCGTAAAAGCAATAGTTACGCGTAGGATTAGCTTACGCGTAAGGATTGAGAAACACTAAGATTAGGCGTAAACTGAAAGTTAGGCGTAGAAAACTTATGCGTAGGATTAGCTTATGAGTAAGACAAGGCTTAGGCGTAAGAAAAATCTTAGGCGTAAAGAGTTCTACGCATAAGTTTGAGCTTATGCGTAAAATTAGGGTTTTGCCCAAAAATCTTTTTACACTATCACAGTGTAAACGATATCCAATACCGAAGTATTTTCAGGCTTATCCAAGCAAGAAAACACTGAGTAAACCACGAAAACTGAAGATCAAACCACAGATGACTTACGCGTAAGATTTTGGTTTTCTTACACGTAGAAATTAACCAAAACTGATTTCTGCCCAAAGATGTTTCTAAACCTGATTTTTGTGATGAAACAACTTCAATATCACCAAAATAACACAAAAGTGTGAAACTTGATGATCCAAAACTTGTAGACACGTTACGCGTAAGAATGAACACGCGTTTAAAATCAAGCTTAAAATCAATGAAATACAAGTAAAGTTCGAAACTTTTTGCCAAAAACAGATGTTTTAACACCTAAAAACTTTGAAAGTACAAGAATCTTGGATTGAAAAGTGTAAAAAATGAGTTTTTAAGCGTGTAAAAGTTTATGAACCGAGAGTTACGCGTAAGACCAAAAACAACTTCAAAAACAAGACTTTTTCACCCAACTATTTGGCGAATGATACCACTGTTAGGTTCCCATATTCATAACACAAGCATCAATAGAAGAAATAGAAAAGAAGTGATCGGATGAACAAACACACACACACACGATATGAATATTAGAAGAGTTATGCGTAAGGTGAAAATGTGTGAATTGAACAACCAACCCTCAAGTGAGGGTTTACAAGGATTATTTATAGGAAGGAACTAGGGCAACTTGCAAGTTCCCTTCCTTCCTTTATGGGCTTGGGCCAAGGCTCATGGGCTTTCTACATAAGCCTTGGCATGAAAACTAACATAAAAGCCATAATTAAGCTAACTATTACATATTACTTACTAACACTTGAATTCTAGTTTAGGAGTGATTCCAACAGTACAATCATTTGAGGAATAAATTATGAGTAAGTGATTTTGGTTATCCTTTTTGTGAACATAGTCGAATCAAAAAGGAATGAGAGGATAACGAAAGCTGTTATCACCCTAATCCTTTGGTTCGAATAAATAAAAGGAGTAATACTTCTCATAGATCGATGAAGAGTCATTCTTCTCGTGTATTAGGCCATTGGTCTTGATATTTAAAAATATCACACGACACGAAGAACAGACTGAGATCTTAGTGATGATGATTTGACTTATGTAGGCAAGACCATTAAGAACGAAAGTATTTATGAAATCTTGTAATTATTGTGTCCTTTTGAGATTGAACTATGAACGAGTAACTGAACAAGTATAACATAATTGTTATGACTTGTTTTGATGTTCGGATATTCATCAGTATCTAAAGATCTATGATGTGCTCGTTCTTGAGTGGAAAGGCCTTTGAGTCTTGATTAATCTTTAAAAAAAACACTAAGAGTTTTTCTGAGATCTGGTACTTTCATGTTGTTGTTTAAGTTTATAATGAGTTGTTGAATTGATTGAATGATGATGTAAGGTTTGATGATATATTGTAGAATGTAAGATTGTTGTTGATGAAGTCTAAATGCAGTACTTAGATAATGTTGCTTGACACTTGTGGAGAATCTGTTAACTGTTGTGGATAGTATGATGTATGTAGAAGTAGTTAATCTTCAAATCGCTTTACATAACCTTTTACTGTCCAACTCGCACCCTTCTTTGAGACTGATTTTACAAACAGATTTCAAAAATTAATAAGACAAATCACTTCTTAACTCTGTCACACAAACCGCATACCCCTTTTTGAACATGACAAATCGCTTGCCATTTCAAGACAAAACGCTCAAAAGCATTTTGACATAAATAACCATTAAATAACCATAAATCGCTTGCCAGTTTTTGAACATTACAAGACAAGTCAATTTTGATTTTTTGACTCAACAGTCAAATAACCATAAATCTCTTCTCCAAAACAGGTACACAAATCTCTTTTCAGGTACATCGAATCTGGACAGATATTGACAAACTTCTTCGAAGAATTAGGACCACAAACCGCTTCTAAGAACCATAACAGCAGCATATCAGACATCAATAATCAGACCAGATAAACAGTCACTTATTGAAAACTAGCAGCTTCAAAACAGATTTAGAACCAGTGGTACTACTCAAAATATTGCATAAAACTCGTACTATCACACTTAAAAAACAGTTTGGTCATCAATACGTATAGATCATCATTAAAACCATATCAAACCGCTTCAAAAGCCACATCAAACATAGTAAAAAGCCAGAATCAACCAACAAACAACACAACACTTAGTTATCACAACCCATACGAATCAAACCGCATCCAAACATCACAAATTGCATAAGATAAACCTTATAAAAACCATTCAAATCACCAAAAACAACATAACCTAGGCTCAGGTACCATTTGTAGGATCATATATTTTATGTTGTTTAGATGATTCGGGTGGTCTAGGATTATGATTAAACAAGAGAGCCATTTTAGAGAGATGAAGAGAGTAGAGGGTGTTTCTAGAGAGAGAAATAATCAACAAATGTAAGGTTAGATTGATGAGAAGCACCACCCCTTCCAAGGATGGAAGGGGTATTTATAGTTACAAACAATACGCCCTCCTGTCGGGCTGTGGATCAGGCATACAATGGGTAAAACCCGTCCTTCCTCCACGGTGTTGGACTAAGCTAAACTAAGCTAAAACTAATCTAATAAACAGTAAATAACAATATATCTATGAGCTAACCTGTGCTAGTCTATAGTTGGGGTGACCGACACTTCACATGGAATTTCTAATTCCTAACAAACTTTAGTCTTAATAAAGCGTCTCATGGATAGGAGTTATATGACTAGCACAAACACCGTTTACCACTCAAATTCCATCCCAAAAATGTGAGGTTCGCCCCTAGATCATTAGGAATAAAAGCATTCACCTTTAATGCTTAGAGAGTGTACCGGTAGTATAATAGATTCTAGAACTTGTTTTCTGATGCATTCCGAGATCGCTAGTGAGACTACACTTATGTATTTAGGAATAACTAAGTGATAAGAGGCATTAGGATAACCCCTGTTTGAAACCTGTATTATAATTACTTCTTCCACATCGGTTGAGTAATTACCCCACACCCTTGAGATGTACTCATCTTTACTACACGATACCCCTATTTAACCCCTCAGAGCCTATCGTTTTCGCGGTTCTCGTGATGTTTCGGTTTTCCGAAATATCATTGAAGAGCATTGTTTACAATCCACCCCCAAATGTACACCCAAATCACCTTAGCCTACCTTGTATGCACTCACCTTTAGTGCATTATTGTTATCATTACTAAACCCTTAGTTCAATTATCTAGCTACTTGCATGGTTGCTAAGTCGGGTCATATCTTTTGTACACAGTTTTGGGATGATTGGGACTCATGGGTAAAAGTAATATTTTATGGAGTAACGGGAAAGAACGTTAAATTCAAATTTCCTTTCGCTACGTAATTAAATACTCCAAGTGTTTTTGATCTTTTCAAATCGGGTCAATTAGTGTTAGGGAAATAAAAACTCAAGTGTAGGAAGTGAATCGTTTAGAAGGTTGTATTGGTTTAGTGAAGGTAATGAACTAAGTATAGTCATTACGGATGGTGATTAGCATATAGTGAACTTCATCCTTGAAGTCATGTAGCTCTTCTCGATCAAAGCAAGATAATCGCTTGATGAGAAAAGTGGTTGTGATTGACTAATAAAAGAAAAATCAATCTTACAACTTGTTTGATTAGTAATCCTAAGGTGACGAAGATTTTATGTTAACCACAGAAGTTTTAAGAAGTCCATATGGAGAACAATTTGGAGAACAAAAATGGAGAAAAAGTCTGAAGAACAACTCTGGAGAACAAGTATGGAGAACAAATATGGAGAACAAGTATGGAGGAAAAGTATGGAGGAAAATATGGAGAATAATATGTAGAACAAAAATGGAGAACAATTTGGAGAACAAAAATGGATAACAAATATGGAGAAAAAATCTGGAGAACAAGTCTAAAAAACAAGTCTGAAGAACAAATATGGAGAACAAATCTCGAGAACAAGTCTAGAGAACAAATATGGAGAACAAGTATGGATGACGAGTTCAACATATGTTGTTGGAAAGCTCGAGTTTGGATTTTCGGATATGATCAATTATATTTGCGTTGCAAAATAATTTACTTGAGTATCTCGAATGAAATAATCAAGTTATCAATCCTACTATGAAGCTTGGAAAGCGATCGTAGAAAAGAAAACTGGAAAGTACATCATCAACACAAGTGTTGGTTATGATCCGATGTATATTTTAGAAGACGACACAAGAAAATATGAAATTAAAAAATCATATAAGCACGTAATACACTTATGTTGCACGCATGACAAACTCAACAAGAGGTCTTTTAGTATATTACGTGTTTTAAACATTATTCAACTTATATGACTTATCTAAGCATTCAAAATAACATTTTTGACACAACTAGATGTTATCCCAAACACTCCTTTAAATAGCACATTGATTAGTAAACTATTACTAAATCGAAAAACAAAAGAATGAATAGCAAGGTGAGGAAACCACATATGTTATTCAAGCAAACAAGCATAAGAACTATTTGAGATAAGCACATAATCAAGTAATACAAGGTAAAACAATTAATCATTTAGCATAGCATATGAAATTTCTTTTCATCGATTTGTGTTAAACATAAACATGTATACCAAGCTTGATTAGTTTACTTAATATTTATGACCAAAACCTTAGTTTCAAAAGAAGACACACTGTTATTCAAAGAAGAAAATATCCGTATCCAATTAGACCAAAAGTTTGTGCAAAAGTTATGACCGAAAAATGACTTTCTGTGGTAAATCAATGATTCTGTAAATTTTTGTTTTGAATCAGTTTATTAAATCATTTTTTTATGAAATTAGACTCAAATACCTTTCAAACGATAGGTGACACGACTTCTACGGACTTACGGTTAGTTAGTTATGAATTTTTGAAATATAACGAAATCTGTCCTCTGCACAGACGGATCCGCCGGATCCTTTACAAAAGGGATCCGGCCTTTGCTAACAGAGGGACCCGTGGATCTGACAGAAATTTACAAAAATACATATTTTGACTCGACGAAAATGTTTAACCTTTTTATACTTTTTAGTGAGGTTATATTACCCATTTTAATCATTATTCAAGCTTGAGTAACAAGATATCTAACAACAAAACTTCAAAGAAAAAAAACAAAAAAAAAAACAAAACACTTTTCATATTATGATTATTATAAGAGAGAAACATATATCACCATTTTATCCACAAGCAATTAGCAAGTTTATGATCAACTAATTGTAACTAAGAGAACATACATTTTATATTTATTTTTTATGGTTTTAGAAACCATAGACATGAAATACTTCATGAGCTTTTAAAATACTTACTCATATTTTAGAAAAGCAATTTGTGATCACTTTTGATTCTTCATTGGGTGATAACTTCATTTTTCCTCAGATAGAACGAATTCATTCAAAGAATCCTAGCATGAAGATTTCTCAAAAGAAAATGTTTGAATGATCTATCACTATCCAACATTTAAAATGTAAAGATTTCTAAAACATGAATTTTTGTTTTAAGAAATATCCTTCTTTGTATTTTTCAAACATACACGGAGCATATCAAGTTTTTAAAGTACAACATACTCTAAGAAACTTGGTAACGAAGCTCTGGTACTAATTGTGAAAAACTAGAAGGGGGTTGAATAGTTTTACCGATTAAAACTTTGTTTTAAACTATTTAGATCGACTTATGTCAATCTATTAAATGTGTGTGTTAGATGTTGATAGATAAGCATATAAATAAGCAATGCAAAGATAAAGAGTAATAAGCACAAAACCACAACGCGAGTATTTATAGTTGTTCGGCTACAAGGACACCTTCCTTGCCCTACTCCACTCCCCTAGTCACCTACTCAAGAGTTTGTAATCACTACACAACACAAGCTCCTTGTGGCAAAGAAGCCTTTACAACGTCGCCTACTCTTTATCTGGTACAAGGCTAGACACCGGGTTCTTCCACGATGAAGAACCAAACCTATCACAACGTCGCCTACACTTTATCCGGTACAAGGCTAGATACCGAGTTCCATTACAAAGGAGGAACTACTACCCAACACTACAAAACACCTATGATGCATGTTTTACTGACTAGGTTTTAATATTTATAATTGTCTCGTTTACCTATGGTCTACCTTATGCACTAACGGGCAGTGTACCCAATCATGTGTCGTGTAGTATCGGTAAAACCGAGGCCGTCCCAAGAGCTATGTAATCGGATTCTAATTAAGTCTAGGTGTCACAGATTTTAATTGGTTTTAGGTTGGAAATGATTAATTAACTACTAAAGCTAGAAATGCAAGAAGGCAAATAAAGGCAAAGGTTGTGATCAATAGAGGAGAAGTGTGTTAACCTAGTTACTCATCCTATCATGTTATGTTCACATCTAATTACTTCCAATTGCTTCAAGTGGGGGTTTAGGTCGCTAGGACAACATTTGGCCAGTTCATCTTAACCTATCAGAAAAGGTTTCCACCGGAGATCAAGCTACTACCCTTGAAAGTCCAGTTGTTTTTAGTCCCCTAAGCCAAGTCATTATGTACCGCTACATGCAAGATTCATAACAATGAGTTCCTGGGTGCTAGCATCTTAGACACTCATCCCTAACTTCTTAAGTTCATCCAAACGGTAGGTGATCAGTTGGTCAAATCGCAGAAGCGAAGAATGGTCGTCAGTTGGTCAATTCTTACCATTCCCACTCAGTCTACCTACTTAGGGTCAGTTGGTCAATTCTCCTAAGCAACTAGATACTACCGCCATTCAAAACTACCGAAACAAGGGTTGCTACCAACAAACTATGCATGCATACACTAGAAACAATTATACGGAAGCAATGTAAACATAAACATAACAATTAAGGAATCATAACTAGGCTAGCACCATAGGTGCTTAGCCTATCATATTAACAAAAACAATCGATTCAATGTTTAACATAATGAAATACATGAATTGAAAGTAAAATAAATGATAGATCGCTAATGCTTATCTTTAGGGAGTGATTTCTCCCTTGGAGATGGCTCTGTATGCTCCTCAAGATCTGCCTTTAGTCTCCTACCCACGTTCTCTGCTTTGTGTGTGGAGTGAATGATCTGAAATGCAGAATTTAGGGCTGGTATTTATAGGCCAGATCTAGTTACGGCATAACTTAAGATGAGAGTTACGCCGTAACACCAATATCTTCGTATACTGCTCTGGAAAAGCTGGTTACGGCGTAACACATGGAATGAGTTACGCTGTATCTTTAATAAATCATGATTACGTTGTAATCGTTGAAAGAGTTACGGCGTAGCTTGCAGCGGCGTGGAAAATCATTTGACCTAATAGTACGGCGTAATACTAAGGTGTAGTTACGCCATAATCTTCAGTGGAGTTGGTCTTATGAGTTATGCTTTTGTTAAGGCATAATGTGAGAGAAGAGTTACGCCGTAATTACTTCAAAATGGGCATGCTATCATATATCTTCAATAAACTCTCCAAATCCGCGTCTCATTAGCTGCAATACTCGTAATTTACCTAAAAGTAAAATATAGAGGAAAACAAGCGTAAATCTGTATAAATGATGTAAAATATGAGCATTATTGGGGAAAATTGACACTTAATATTCAGGACTATTTGATTGTATCAAATATCCCCCCACTTAAACTCTACTTCCCTCAAGTAGACCTTAGTAGATAAATTTCTAAAAAGATATCTCCCATTACCTGGAAAATATAAGTTTAAAAATCCCTTATGCTAGAATAAAACAAAGCCGAACACCTCACGAAATGGGAACAAAACACTCACATCTCTCAACTATTCTAAGTGTCAATTTTGGGGTGATCACTCAACACACAGTCATAGCATGTATTCTAACATAAGCTTGGCGGTTACACAAATCTCCACCACTAGAGTTAAGGACAAAACAATTATAGAAGGCAATATGGGTAGACACGACAAAGGTTAAGGGTGAGTCGTCATTACTAACATGTCATGGCGAAGTGGACAAAATCAATGATACATGACCAAATCCATGGCCAAGACACCAAAGATTGCTCGCTGCATCACCTAGATATGCTTCATGACTAAATGGTAGGATAAGACATGGGATATAATTGGTGTAAAGTAAAAATAACAAGCAAATAGTCTAAATCTATAACCAAGTCATCACCGCTTACCGTTCATCCAAAGTTCAAGTTTCGAAGCTAAGAAATCGGATCATGATAACCTAGCAGATGTGCCATTAGAGGACGCCATGATGGGCACATTACCTTTTCTTCAACTGTTGGTGCAATTACCAACTTCAATCTTCAAATGTGACCGAGGTGGCCTCCTCGATACTAAATCTATTATGAGCCCCTAAACATAGTGCACATAACTTCGCACTTTACAATCAATAACTATAACTTTTTTTTTCGCGAATCACTTCATTTTTTATTTTATTTTATAACAACTAAACATAGCACCCCCCCCCACTTGAGATGAACAATATGAGAATTAGGGGGGTCTTCAATGATCTTCAAAAATATGTCGTCGACGAAAGCGTGATTTCCTAACCTTTCCACTTGAACCTTGAACTTGGGCAAACAATGACTTCCCGATCATAATTTGGTGGATTTGGGGCAAATATTTGGAAATGGATAAGGCTAATCTCACCATATAATATCAAGGGTTATAATGTGCTCAGCTAAGGTCTAATCTAGTTAGGTTAAGAAAAACATGTCAAAATTAAAAATGGCATAATTTTTCAAAATAAACTAGAAAAACGAGGGCTTCTTAAAGTTCGAGAGATAACTTTACTCCCGTCCCCCCACTTAAAATGTACAAAGTCCCTTTTGTACTAAACGTTAAATAAAGGTGAAGAGAAAGTAGAATTAGAGCGAGAACTTCCCTTAAATTTGCTCCGAAAAAGAAAGAAGGCCCACGAAAAGAATCGTGCCTTCGCATAAGCATCCACGAGCAAACTTCAATCCCTGAAATCACACTACCAACAAGCATAATTCTAAAAAAGAAAACAAAAAATGAAAAGAAACCTAACTCACTTTCGTAGGAATCACGGTTGCATTTAGCGTATGCAACAAGCCTTTTAAACCACTTGGTGTCCCAAGTGGACGAGTGTAGTCTCGCGCGGGCTTACAGGGAAAATACCCACAAAGTTTATTTAAAAACTAATACAAGGTTATTGTGTTTAAAAAGAAAGAATTAATACAGAGGCTAGTTACGTCGTAACTCCTAGAAGGAGTTACGCCGTAATTATTGCAAAACCTGGCAGATGCTACTGGAGTGTAGCTACGGCGTAACCATTGCATGGGATTACGCCATAATTGGTATGCTCTGGGAAAAAGTAATGCAAGAGATTTTTACGGCGTAACCATAGGAATGAGTTACGCGTAACTGTGGACGGATCAGGTACCCGTTCAGCATGTTGCAGCAAGTTTCTCTGATTTCTTGCAAAAATGGTTAAAAACACAAAACCCAACAGAAATGGAAATAAAACAAATAAAAAGGGATAATTCGGGTTGTCTCCCGAAAGAGCACTTTTCTTTATTAACGAGTCTTTAAGTTAGACTCAAAGTTGTGGGGCTTTACAGTGGCCTTTCGAATTGGCCAACTTCCTCCATATCCTTCATTAAATTATGTCTGACCCAAGCAACATTCGTAGCTGTGCGGGGATATTCCTTAGTCTCGAACTTTCGAATTTTACAAAACTTTTCTTCCGGCCCCAAGTGGTATCTTGTAAACTCATACTTTTCAGCTACAATTGGTGGCGGCCTCTTTTATGGAATGCCAAGAAGTTTGCACCTCCTTTGCTCATATGCTTCATCGTCGGGGTCAGTGAACCAATCTTCCCCTTGTAGTTCAAGCTAGTCCAATATTCCCTCTATATCATCATCGTCGGATTCAGTAGCTTTAAACCACTTATCGTCGAGTGAGTCTTCAACAAGCACCCGTGTGCACTCTTGTTTCTCATTACCCGTCGAGTCTTTGATATCTTCATCCGTTACTTCACTTATGTCGTTTGGAATTTCTTCGCTCGGGTCTTCTTTACTAATACACCCTTTCCAAATCTTCTCCTTAGTCAAAGCATCTACCTTTACATATTTGATTTGGACCCAATTGTCAAATCCTAAATTGTCTAGCCAAGGTAAATCCGTCCTTTCTGCACCATTGGTTGAGGTCCACAAGAATTCTTCTTCCGTAATCCTCTCTATGCTGGTTCTCCCATTACAATCATCATCAAACGGGTTACAAGATGCCCAAAAAACTTTGCCAGGGGTCTTTATCTTCTCACACCAATGACTTTGAGCTACTTTGTCATCAGTGTTTCTTGAGGGAATACCTTTGTAGGAGGTCTCATCGTTGATTGGCTTTTCATCTACGGACCTTCTTTGGAGAACATGTTCTTCATAATCAAGCTTTAGTTTCCTTAGTAAACCTGTATTAATGATCGCATCCCCGAACCTTACCAAATACCAATCACTAAAGAATAGATCCTCGCACTTAATGTATTGTTTTTCTAACTCATGAGGGCATATCCATTCTTCGTCCTTCATATTACCACCCCCATTAAATATTCACGAAAAGGATTGCATTTAGGCCATGCTCGTGTGGACTCGTCTTCCGTGATCATTATGGGATCGCAGCAGTGTTTAATAGGTGGTTCCTCCTCTTTATCGATTGAGAATTTAGCTAATCTTTCTTCATCGTTAAGTGCAGTCCACATGTATCTGTTATCTTTAACCCTTTCCTTATCGACCCCTCCATTGTAAATTTTGTTATGAGGGTCGCATGAAGCCCATAGATCATACCATTTTCCATTATCAATTGCCATAGCCTTGTACCAGTGATTTTTCCTTTTGGCTGGGGATTGTGGGTACAGGTTGGACCCCCCGTTAATGATATGCGTTCTTGATTCATCCAACTCAAAAGACTTGTCCAAGTTACGTCGTAATTCTGATGTCTGGTTACGGTGTAACTCACTTCTGTCATCAGCATCATCATCTTCATTCCTGCTAGACCCTTTGTCGGATTTATTCTCAGAAAACACGGCCTTGCATGCTGTCGATTTGTTCTTTTGTTCCTCATTTCTTCTTTGTACCTCATCGCTAAGCTTCCCAATCATGGCTTCCAAGTTTTTTAACGATTCTTCATGACTAAAAAGGCTTTTGTTTGTATTGTCTTGAAAGTTCTTAAGCAATTCTTCTTGCTCCTTCTGCCTTTTAGTCGAATCTTAGAGGTATTTGCTGATTGTTTCCTCGAAATTAGCTCTTCTTTCACCAAAATTCCCACGATTATAATATGGGGGAGGTCCTCCATGATAGCCGTTACCGTTTCTATTATCACGGTCGATTTTCACCATATTTAACTTCTTCGACCTTGCTATCTTCGTCAGTTAGAGGACAATTTTTTGTAAGATGTCCCCCTCCACAGCTTTCACAACCTACTTGAATAGCAATAACACATTCTCTGAGATTGAGCATATCCCAACCAAGATTTTCAATTTTGCTAGTGATGGCGGCAATTCCATCAAGATTTCCTCCTAGGCTTCTCTTGCTTCCTCCATCGTGCCACTTTTGGGAATGATCGGCCATTTTTTGGATGGCTTCAATGGCGAGAGTAGGAGACATGCTTGGAATTGGTCCTTGGTAGTCCAACATCTGTCTTGTAGTTACGTTGATACCTTTGTAAAAGATATTGACCTTTTGCTGGTTGTTAAGGTCATGAGTAGGACATTTGTAGAGGAGGTCGTTGTATCTATCCCAAGCTTGATACAACGTTTCATCGTCATCTTGTTTGAAATTATGGATCTCCATGAGGTTATTAGATATCTTTGAAGGAGGACAATATCTTTGGATGAAGTGCTTTTTTAGTAGAGCCCATGTATCAACTGCCCCGGCAGGCAATCTTTCAATCCATCTTCTTGCTCCACCAGTAAGAGTCATGGGGAACACACGGAGCATAACAACGTCATGAGAAACACCAGGAATGTTGAAAAGGCTTGCAATGTATAAGACATTATCAACGTGTTCATACGCATCTTGATCCTTGTTTCCTAGGAAAGGGTTAGCACAAAGCTCCCTCATAAACTGCTCTTTAATCTCCAAATGAACATTAGCTCCAATCGCCGGTCTTACGAGCCCCGGCCCTTGTTATTCTCTTGTCAACGCCAAATATTCCTCAAGAGTGAGGTCATCAATGTTAACAACTTCAATGGTACCTGAAACTTGAAAAAGATTGTAAGAAATTTAGAAAATTTAAAACAAAACAAAAATGAAAGACTTAACAAAAATCCTAATATAACTCCCCGGTAGCGGCGCCAAAAACTTGATGCAGATTTTACTGACCAGGTTTTAATATTTATAATTGTCTTGTTTACCTATTGTCTACCTTATGCACTAACGGGCAGTGTACCCAATCGTGTGTAGTGTAGTAATCGGTAAAACCGAGGTCGTCCCAAGAGTTATGTGAGCGGATTCTAATTAAGTCTAGGTGTCACAAATTTTAATTGGTTTTAGGTTGGAAATGATTAATTAAGTACTATAGCAAGAAATGCAAGAAGGCAAATAAAGGCAAAGGTTGTGATCAATAGAGGAGAAGTGTTCTAACCTAGTTACTCATCCTATCATGTTATGTTCACGTCTAATTACTTCCAATTGCTTCAAGAGAGGGTTTAGGTCGCTAGGACAACATTTGGTCAGTTCGTCCTAACCTATCAGAAAAGGTTTCCACCGGAGATCAGGCTACTACCATTGAAACTCCAGTTGTTTTGAGTCCCCTAAGCCAAGTCATTAAGTATCGCTAAATGCAAGATTCATAACAATGAGTGCCCGGACGTTAGCATCTTAGACACTCATCCCTAACTTCTTAAGTTCATCCAAACGGTAGGTGATCAGTTGGTCAAACGGTAGACACTCATCCCTACTCAGTCTACCTACATAGGGTCAGTTGGTCAATTCTCCTAAGCAACTAGACACTACCGCAATTCAAAACTACCGAAACAAGGGTAGCTACCAACAAACTATGCATGCATACACTAGAAACAATTATACGGAAACAATGTAAACATAAACATAACAATTAAGGAATCATAACTAGGCTAGCACCAGAGGTGCTTAGCTAATTATATTAACTGAAACAATTGATTCAATGTTTAACATAATGAAATACATGAATTGAAAGTAAAAGAAATGATAGATCGCTAATGCTTATCGTTTGGGAGTGATTTCTCCCTTGGAGATGGCTCCGTATTCTCCTCAAGATCTGCCTTCAGTCTCCTACCCACGTTCTCTACTTTGTGTGTGGAGTGAATGATCTAAAATGCATAATTTAGGGTTGGTATTTATAGGCCAGATCTAGTTACAGCGTAACTTAAGATGATAGTTACGCCGTAACATCAATATCTTTGTATTTTGCTCTGAAAAAGCTAGTTACGGCGTAACACATGGAATGAGTTACGCCGTATCTTCAATAAATCATGATTACATCATAATCGTTGAAAGAGTTATGGCGTAGCTTGTAGCAGCGTGGAACATCATTTGACCTAATTAGTTACGGCGTAATACTAAGGTTTAGTTACACCGTAATCTTGAGTTGAGTTGGTCTTCTGAGTTACGCTTTTGTTACGGCGTAATGTGAGAGAAGAGTTACGCCGTAATTACTTCAAAATGGGCATACTATCATATATCTTCAATAAACTCTCCAAATCCTCGTCTCATTAGCTCCAATGCTCGTAATTTACCTGAAAGTGAAATATTGAGGAAAACATGCGTAAATCCATATAGATGATGTAAAATACGAGCATTATTGGGGGAAATTGACACTTAATATTCAGGACAATTTGATGTTATCAACCTATCCCAAAGGAGACACACTCCTTATTACAACTTCATCAAGGATATCAATATCTTGTACATCGATGTACCATTACGATTGTACACCCATGGCACCTTTCACTAATTCCTTCAACACGACCCTTTGGCACATTTCACTAATGCCTTTGACACGACCCTTCGGCACCCTTCACTAATGCCTTTGACATGAACCTTTGGCACCTTTCACTAATGCCTTTAATACGGACCTTTGGCACTTTTCACTAATGCCTTCGACAAAACACTTCTAGGAGAGAGGAAAGAACTATCAACAAGATAACTTCAGTAGTCTTGATGATGACGAAGCTTGGCAACCTATGGACTTGAGCTTGCTCGACTTCAAGAGGTGGTGATCTCTCCTTTAATAGGAACCTAGAGAATCACACAAACATAAAACTACATAGAGAGAGATCCTTTGGATCTGAGGTTAGAGAGTTTGCAATACTAAGAGAGAGAGTATGTGTAAAAAGGGTGATTTTTAAGATAGAAATGGCTCACTATTTATAGGCAAATTTCTCTACTGTTCCCCAATTCCCACGGATTCCTCCTAGAGGGATCCAGCTAGTACAATTCAAGGGATCCACTAGCTGGGTCAACTTAAGTCCGGATTTTGGGTTTGCAAACCGGGTTATGGGTTATGTGTTAAGATCGTTTATAAGCTTTAGGGGATAACAATAACAATGATTATAATGCACAGCGGAATAAGAAAACAACGTTTGTTATTATTAACAAAGTTCTTCGTCATCATCTCTAAACTAAGCAATAACTAATCGACTAACTAATACCCTAGGCGTTCTCCCCTAACGCCTAGGCTAAACACACATACCTTTGGTGTTCACATCTTGACACCCTAAAAACCTAATTCCCTGCCTCTCTTTATATACTAGAGAGTCTAGGGTTACAATTGACTACTAGGGACTAAATAATAAAGTCTTCTTTAACAAGTAAGTCCCTTGTCTTTCTTTCTTCATCAATTGTCTTCATAAGTCCTTCATCTTTCATATTTTTTCATAATCAACTCAAATATAATTCCTAACAATCTTCCCCTAGTTGATAATGACAAAACCAAATAAGCACGAACTTCCCCTGAAGTTAAGATGTCATGAAAGATAAGAACTTCCCCTTAAATTTGCAATATTACCAAGGATCTTCAAGTTGAAAATCTTCTATGTAATGCCTTCTTCCCCTTTTTGTCATAATCCACTAGGAGAAGATTGTTGGGAATTATACGTTTGAGTTGATAAGACAAAAAGAATGAAACAAGAGGGACTTAATACGACAAGAAGGAAACCTACAAAAAGATGGAAGGACTTGCTTGCAAAAGAAGTTTTATTTATTAGTCCTTTGTAGTATTTTGTAAACCCTAATCCTCTAATATATAAAGAGGACATAGGTGTAGGTTTTATATACAAGTCTTCCAAGATGTAGTCGACTTAAAGGTGTGTGTGTGTCCTAGGCGTATAGTCTTGTAAACGCCTAGGTTATTAGTTTAGTTAGTAGACGTGTTACTATAAACGTCTAAGATTAGTTAGTGTTAGTGATTGAAAACCTTGTGTCAATAACAATTATGTTTTGATTTATCCGATGCGTATTGTATATGTTATTGTTAAACCCTAAGGCTCATAAACGATCAAGAAACTATCTTCATCATGTTGTTCATACTTTATAGAGATGTGACAAAGACTTGATGAATCTAGCAAAATTGTGTGATCCACAAACTGATGGTGCTTAATACTCACTTTTGCTATCACTTTAAGGAGTTAAGTTATTGTGCTCAGTGTCTCATATAGTTGAGGATTTGTCAAGAGGTTTCTGTCTACTTATACTTTCTGTAGGAGTATGAGTTTCGGAGTCACGTGGATAGTACAAGACATAAGACGCAAGTTTTGGAAATTTTACTTCTTCATCAAATTTATTATACTCAGTTTTCTTCACAAGTGATCATTACATGGAGCTTACAGATTTGAAGAATCATTTGATGTTCATGCAACACTCAAGAGGAAGTGTTTGATTTTTACTACTGTTGATCATTATTCCTACTACTAGTTGGAGTTTTCTACTGTTTTGGATTCATTTTTAGTAAGCATTTTGGTGTTCTTCATGGAAGGCAATTCGAAACATTGGACGGCTTAGATTGGAAGTATGATATTGGTTCGGGTGGTCAAGATCATTATTTGCATACGTTCCCTATTTGGATACTAACAAAAAGGGGAAGAGATGTTTGAGTGGCATGGCATGGATTAAGGGGAAGACAAAGGAAGACATACTTGTTTCATTCATGGTGAGATCCCTGATCTCAATTTCTATACTTTGTCTAGGAAAGTTCGTTCAAGAATGGTTTTGTCATTATCAACTAGGGGAAGATTGTTGGGAATTATACGTTTGAGTTGATAAGACAAAAAGAATGAAACAAGAGGGACTTAATACGACAAGAAGGAAACCTACAAAAAGATGGAAGGACTTGCTTGCAAAAGAAGTTTTATTTATTAGTCCTTTGTAGTATTTTGTAAACCCTAATCCTCTAGTATATAAAGAGGACATAGGTGTAGGTTTTATATACAAGTCTTCCAAGATGTAGTCGACTTAAAGGTGTGTGTGTGTGACCTAGGCGTAGTCTTGTAAACGCCTAGGTTATTAGTTTAGTTAGTAGACGTGTTCCTATAAACGTCTAAGATTAGTTAGTGTTAGTGATTGAAAACCTTGTGTCAATAACAATTATGTTTTGATTTAACCGCTGCGTATTGTATATGTTATTGTTAAACCCTAAGGCTCATAAACGATCAAGAAACTATCTTCATCACGTTCTTAGTTTCTATCATTATGGGTTATGAACCATGGGTTATACAAGATGCAATGTATCTAGACATTGGATCATGGGTCATGGGTCATGGATCATGGATAATACCCAACATGACTTCATGCATGATGTCATGCAATGGGTCATGGGTCATGGATCATGGATAATACCCAACATGACTTCATGCATGATGTCATGCAATGGTTCATGGGTTATGGATCAAGCTCCATGGGTATAGGTCATGGACTTTGGGTTTTACCCAACAATTTTCAATGTATCTAGTCAATGGGTCAAGTACTAAGATTTTTACCCATTACATTACCCATTACAATATATACACATTTCCATAATATGTAAAAACTAGTTGTTATACATATGTATTTCTATAAGATGTAAACACTGTTACTTGTTTAGTGTTTTATATGAAATTGTACGTGTGTTACTAAACTATTGGCTCAAACCATTTACGTATTTTATTTGTTTCGTTAAAATGATTTTACGTTTGTTATCGACAAAACATTAGAAGATCGTAAAATATAAATAAACGTTTTTACGGCTTATTTGTATTAACACCATCCATTTACAAAATCTATCACGCATACCCGTAGCATGTCTTCCAAAGTCTGGATGGTTCTCTCACTTTGGCCATCAGTTTGAGGATGGTACGTAGTGCTCATGTCAAGATTGGCACCTAAAGCCTTCTATAGAGATTTCCAGAAATTTGACGTAAATCGACTATCACAATCCGATAAAATAGAAACTGGCACTCCATGACGTGCTATGATTTCCTTTAAGTACAGTCGTACGAGTTTATCTACGTTGTCAGTTTCTCTGATGGGTAGGAAATGAGAGGACTTAGTGAGTCTGTCAACGATTACTTTTCCTTATTTCAATTTAAGGAAATCCACTTCTTTACTAGAGAGAACTCAATTTGAAGCTTTCATTCCTCTTCGGGTGGTTTGGTTTATCTTTAGTTATCTATTAAGCAAAAAGAGTTCGCTACCTTTCTGCGTAAATCTTGTTTTCGGGGGAAAGGCTGGGTTCGTAAGCTGCAAGAAAGGAGAGAGAGGCACTATTTTTGGAAGTCAGTGCTTGTATTTGGTCGTCCAGTTCTTCCTATGGACTAAGGGGAGGTTTGGGGCATTCTTCACTCCTTCGCGATGCCTCTATGTACTATATAAGGGGCGGACTAAGGGCCCATTGGTTCTACCTTCTTTTCTTTGTCATGGTATCGTATCCACTAGATGTTTTTGGCAGTTTGGTGATAAAATCATTTGTTATGGGTTCCCACTTCCATTCAAGAATTTTGGGTTGTACCAGTAAACCTGATGGTCTCTGTTGTTTGGCTTTGAATTTTGTACAAGTTAGGCACTTACTGACATAGGTTGCAATGTCAGCCTTCATATTTGGCCACCAGTATTGTTTCTTCAGATCTAGGTACATTTTGTCTGATCTTGAATGGATGGAGTATTTAGATTTATGGGATTCATGCATAATGAAATCACGTAATCCTCCATGAAATGGTATCCAACTTCTTTCCTTGAAGCATAATGTTGCATCCGCTTTTTAAGTGAAGCCGTTTTCACTTTCTGGCATACCAAAGATATTTTCATGAGGTCGGTTTTCCTCCTTGAGTGCTTCAGATTGAGCTTATAAGATTTTTGATGGAAGAGGTGACTTAATAGTCATTCCCAAAGCTCGCACTCTTAAGGGTTTTGCTCTTTCTTTTCGACTGAGGGCGTCGGCTACAACATTTTCTTTACCCGGGTGATATCGAATTTCGTAGTCATAGTCACTAAGTAACTCCAACCAACGTTGTTGTCTCATGTTTAACTCCTTTTGGTTCAGAATATGTTGTAAACTTTTGTGGTCGGTGAATACAGTACACTTGGTACCGTATAGGTAATGTCTCCAAATTCGGAGAGCAAATACGACTGAACCTAGCTCCAAGTCATGAGTTGTGTAGTTCTTCTCATGCTTCTTTAGTTGTCGGGAGGCATATGCAATTACCATCTTTCTTTGCATTAAAACAGCTCCTAAGCCTTTGTGGGACGCATCACAATAAACAATGAAATCTTTACTTCCCTCGGGTAAGACTAAAATTGGTGCACTACACAATTTTCCTTAATGAGTTGAAAAGATTCTTCTTCATCTTCACCCTAGATGAACTTTATGTTTTTCTATGTATATTTTGTTAAGGGCATTGCTATCTTAGATAAACCTTCGATGAATCTCTGATAATACCCAGCAAGTCCTAAAAACTAACGTATTTCCGTTGGAGTGGTAGGGGCTGCCCAATCTTTGATGGACTCTATTTATTCAGGATCCACGTGAATACCTTGGATGTCTATCACGTGGCCCAAGAATTGTACGATCGGAATCCAAATTCGCACTTGGAAAATTTTGCGTAGAGCTTTTCTTTCTTGAGTAGTTCCAGAATTTGTTTGAGGTGGCTCTTGTGTTCCTCTTCATTCTTCTAACAGATTAGGATGTCATCGATGAACGCGATTACGAATTTGTCCAAGTATGGTCTACACACTCGATTCATGAGGTCCATGACTACCGCGGGTGCGTTGGTTAAACCAAAAGGCATAACTTGGAACTCATAATGGTCGTATCGCGTTCTGAATGTGGTCTTTGGTATATCTTCTTCGTGAACTCTTAGTTGGTGATATCCTGATCTTAAATCGATTTTTGAGTAGACGCTTGATCCTTGAAGTTTATCGAACAAGTCTTCAATTATGGGGAATGGGTATAGGATTTTAATGGTTAGCTTGTTTAATTCCCGATAGTCAATGCACATCCGAAATAATCCATCCTTCTTTTTAACAAACAGAACCGGAGCTTCCCACAGTGAAGAACTTGGTAGAATAAACCCTTTCTCTAATAGTTCCGAAAGTTGGTGTGCCAATTCTTGTAATTCTGTCGGAGCTAATCGATATGACGCTCGGGCCACGGGTGCGGCACCTGGCACTAAATCGATACGAAACTCAACTTGTCTAATAGATGGAATTGCCGATAAGTCTTCTTGAAAGACTTATGGGAAATCTCTCACAATCGGTACATCCTCCAAACGCTTCTTTTCTGAATTTTCTTCATTCTTTGTGACATGGGCTATAAAGTAGTAACAACCTTCCTTAATATACTATTGAGCCTTTAATCACGACATTATGTTTAGCCTCGACGTACTCTTTATGTCGTCTCAGTCTCCCTCAATTTTCAAATATTCATTTCCATATGGTAATCTAACTATCTTCGCATCGCAAAGGATGACGGCATGATATTTAGATAACCAATTCATACCAATGATGGCGTCAAAACCACCCAATTCCACTAGCATGAGGTCAATATCAAAGGGGTGATTCAGTAAGTTTAAATTGCAACCTCTTATAATAGTGCCTACTGATATGTGCTAAAACACATATCCTTTCTTTATCAAATAAAACCCAAAATAACCAAGAAAGAGCCGTTTATTGCTAATATTTGTGGTTTTCTTGAGTTTGTGCTTGTGCAGGTACGGATATGTAAAAACACACAAAAAGGAACCAAATCAGACGAAAATCCGAGCACGAGAGATCAAGAGAGTTTGAGCTGAGCCGGAAGGTCGAGATTGTGCCTTTGTGAAGATTTTATTCTCTGAGGATGATTTTTGGAAGTTATAATCAAGTTTGAAGAATTGTCAAGATTAGTCCCTTATCTTTGAGCACTTGGCAGAATTGACCCTTCAAGTTCCAGAAGTTGCAAATTCAGCCCTTGGATTATTTGAGATTGGCAAGAATGACCCTTGGATAATATTTTCAGATTTACACTTTTGGTCCCTGGATTTCCAGCTTTTGCACCTTTGGTCCTTGAAATGATAAATGAGTCCTAAACTAATCCTAAGTCCAAGCCCAAAATAAATAAACTAAAGCCCAATCCAAAATACAATACCCGATCCAACAATCTATCCCATGACCCGGTATACCCAACCCGACTTACCCATTTAACCCGGTTCACTTACACCTGTGGTCAGCGAGTCAAACAAAACCAAAATAATATTAACAAATCAAACGCGCCCAAAAATTTCCCCAATCCAAAACCCAGGTTAGAACCCTAATTTACCCTCATAATCAATTAAGCCAATACACTCTAATTAAGGGTATATTAGTACTTTACTCTGACACCCACTGACACACGGATGCCAGCTTGGCAATCCGTGTGTCATCTTACCAATCCCTGGCTTCTGATTGGACGAAGGTGCGTGGCTGTGATGATCCAAAGGATGAGATTGATTGATGATGTATAAGGATGATCCAAGGGACAGAAACGCTCCAGAGAAAGCACACCAAGCTCATTTCTAGATGATTCCAAGGCTCAAGCTAGGCTATATATACCCTTTTCTTTCACTGTTGTACTTAAGTAGTTTTTAGAGAGTAGAAATAGAGTAGGAGTAGATTAGTAGTGTAGTTTTTTAAATATTTACAATGTTTTTAGTTTTAATTCAGTCATTCCATCTTTGTACTCAAGTTTTATTAATAAAGTTATTTTAGCTTTAAATCTCCTTGTGTTAAATTTCTGTCTTAAGGCTTGAATTCAGTTGGTGATTAATGATTTTTAAAGTTTTATAAGTTTTCTGATAGTTTAATCCTACATCTACTCAGATTCTACTCCTAATTTCACATCAGTCAAACAAAAGTCAACTGCAGTAATTCTACACTTTTGGATCTGGTGTGCTGTTTTGATCATGAATATGGGTTGAAATAATGATGAAATTGGATTAGTTAATGGTTTAGGATAGTGGTACTTGAATTTCAGTGCATGCCATCGTGGCAGGACCTCTTGTAAGTCTCAAGTTTATCTCATAATTAGCTCAATAGTATAGAATTCAGTAGTGTTATTGAATTATGTTTAATCTAGTTTAAATTTGCTTAACTCAGTTTGTATGATTGGTTTGATGTCTGTTTAAACTTGCTTTGAGTAATTGCTTTTATTTCTGTCTAAACTGATCTTTACTGCATCACTTAATCAATGTTTAAGTAGGTAGTTATTGTCATCTTTGCATCCATTAGATAACATTTAGAAGTTAGAAGTTGTATTTGGTTTGATTATTGCTTGGATTAGTAATTTGAATAACTAAAATACCTTAACAGTTACAAAAAGTGGTGTTTGGATCAGATAAGTAAACTGAGTTTGAGATTAGATTTGTTGTTAAGTTGAATTGCATTAGTTCTCAGTAGGTCTATTAGAGTCCTTAGGTTCATCATTTTGCAGTTTAGAATAGAGTAAGTCAAAATTATATGTTTTCTGTCATCATGCTCAAATCAGATAGATATAGGAGTTCACCTTTTGCATATAGGTTAGGATATAAGTACTATAGCTAAATATAGTTTCATTTCTTCATAAAACATCAATATCAGTTCATCATTTGGAATCTAATCTCATTTTAGTCAAAGTTCCCTTTTCATTTCAAAAAGTCAAAAGTAAGAATTTCAAGTGTGCTCAGGCTTATTTACAGATCTCATTTAAAGCTCATAATAGCTTCTCTAGGGTTCAGCTTTGGTTTATAGATTCTTTGATTGGTATTTTAAAGGTTCACAGTTCTGTTTTCTCATAAGCTCTCTTGATAAGCCACTAAACAAGCTCAATATTGTTGCTCATAATTGCCCTGTTCACACACTCAGTGAATTCTGAGTGTGTGACAGCCTTTTGCATAGCTTCTAGAGAATTCATTTTAGCATTTCATAAGCTGAATTTTCGTTTATAAGTAGTTAGATAGGTGTGCTTAAGGATCCAATTGCTGGATTATTGTTTAGACTTATTCCTTAGCAGCTAGATAAGCTAGAAGTAGGTGGCATAAGCTGTTTTCTTATTAATAGTCAATTGAACCTAATCATTGAAGTTTGTTCACCAGAGGTTTAGAGCAGTTGGAATAGATTGCATTTAAGCACTTTTAGCACATATTAGCTTCTGTTAGAGTTTGGTGGCTTATAGCTTGTTAGCTTAAGCTAGTAGCTTATTTGCATAACAGTTTACATTGCAGCTGTAGATTCTTACACATTAGCCTAGTATTTTATATTTTTCATAGAATAAGAATAATATTTTAGAATTTTCCTGAGTTTTTCATAATTTTTAGTCACTGTTTGGTATTTTTCACAATTTAAAACAGTTTTTAGGGCTTTTTTAAATAGCTTTTATTGCAATTAATTCAGAAAAAGTTCCAAAAAATAATTTTTCAATTTTCTTAGATTAAGATAAATACAAAAAGCAAAAAAATGATTTTTCTAGATTTTTCCTAGCTAATTTTGTAATTGTTAGCCATTTAATTAGATTTAAATAGTTTTAAATTCTTAGAAAATAGAAAATCATCAGAAAAATACAAAATTAGTTTTGAAAATTCTCTTTAGTTATTTTAGATTTTATAAAAATAGTTTCATAATTTTCACCTTAATTTTCATAATTTCTAGTATTTTAAATTAGTTTTAAAAGTTAAAATTTAGTTTTTAATTCAAAATAAATCCAGAAAAATCCTAAAAATTAGTTTTAATTCATAAATAGTTTTCAAATATTATTTTTAAAATAGAAGTAATTTTAGATCATTTTTAGGATTTAGATTAGACGTAGTTGCATTTTATTCGCGTTTCGTTTTAATCCCGTATTTGCATTTAAGTATAGATTTGCGTAGTTTGCCTTAATTCTTAGGTTTTCCCCATAGATTTTAGTCCCATTTACTTTCCTGATCCCATAGTTTAGAAAACATCATATTATTCCCTTTTCTCATTCAAATCCCGAAAATCGGGACGTGAGTTGGAAATTCCATTCAGCCCTCGTTCGGAACGATCTCGGTGCTCAAACCTAACACGTTTGAGTTACCCAACATACTACACACTTCTCTATTATTGGTTTCCCGAGCGAATCAATTTTTGGCGCCGCTGCCGGGGAGGGCTTGTAGCGAGTTTTCGTATTCCGTCTCGAATCGCGTGCATTTGAAGATCCTTCCCCGAGTGAAGTTACCGTCGTTTTTGTATATATATATTTTTGAAAAACCCAAAAAAATCTAAAAACACCAAAACATTCTTCTTAGAGTGTTTACAAAAACATAAAAAGTAAAAAACCAACAAAAGAAACTGAAACGTCAATTGTTACGTCGGCTCACCTTGAAGGTACAACCTATACACGGGGTATAAGGAAAGTCTTGACATTAAATTGCAGACTGAAGAACGATCCACTCTTTGTTCCCGCTCCGCTGCGCGTACTTTTGAGAGCTACCGAGCACCGGTTGACGTGACGGTTACAAAAATATTGTGTTTTCTTAAATATAAAAACCCAAAAAGATTTTCCTTTTCAAAATTTGTTTTAAAAAACCTAAAAATATTCTTCTTTTATCCTCTTAACCCGATAATTCTTTTCTTTTACCCTCTATATGTTTAATTCTCATGGAAACGATCAATTATCGTCATTGTTTTCATTGCAAAGGACGTATGGAAGAAAAACAATATTGTTGTCTTAATCCAGAATGTGTATGTGAGCGATGTGGACAACCTGGTTCTAAAAAATCTTGCTATTGGTGCAACTTAGCCGACAAACAATCTCTCGATGACTCTAAAAGTTTTCCTGACCATCCGCCACAACCCGAGATATGTTCTTATCGTCGTTGCCTTCATTGCCAAAACCGTATGGAAGAAAATCAATTTCGATGTTTGAAATGTATTTGCGATTGGTGCGGAAATAATTGTCGGAATGGATTTTGTGATATTTGCAATAATTTTATAAATCCAAATCCAGATCTCGCCCGTCTTTATGCACGGCTAGAACAAAAGAATGCTCTTTATAATGACATAATTGGAGAACCCTCGATTCCTACTCCTTCTCCGGTGAGGGAAATGGAATATGTTTCTGAGCCCGAAGTGACTCCCGAGCCTATCACGGAAATGGTGGAAATCGCTAATTCTTATCCCGATAATTCTTCGATTTATCAGCTCTTGTGTATATGGTGCAGAGGACCTGAATATGGTGGGAATTGTCCCGGTTGTAGCAATGGAAAATCAGGAACCGAGTTTCACCACAATCCTTATAATGATACAACCAATTTCCCTAACCAACCTCTGTACCATGAGCTGGAATCATACTCTTGTGAGTATTGTGGTGGTCCTCACCAAGGTTTTCAATGTCAAGTTCAATTTAACAATTCAACCTTTGGTTATGAACCTTACCCTTATTCATCACAACAATCATACTGTTGTGAGTATTGTGGAGGTCCACACGTTAATTCCGATTGTCAGATGCAGAACCCTATTGTTTACGAGCAAGTTCCTTGTGATAATTACGACTATGCTTATAACCCACCTCCACAATACCAAGAAATTCAACCGCAAACTCCGTCAGATGATCAAGAATTTCACCAAGGTTGTTTCGATATATTACAAAAGTTAAAGGAAATAAAAGAATTGCTTCATGAACCTGCTCAAGAAAAAGATCCTAATCAGAAAACCTATCGTGAATTATTAGCTGAAGAAGCCGTGAAAGTGATCCAATATCGTCCAACTACCTATTATTACGATTCTGATTCTGATGACGATTATACTCCTCCGAGTGGCAATCCCACTCCCGTTTCTGAGCCTTTTATTTCCGACTCTTCCCCTTCTCTCACGCTGGTTGAGAGAAGTGACGTCATTTTGGAAGAGGTCGATGATCCTATTTCTTCAAACATTGTTGAACCCGTTGACTCTTTCATTATGGGGGATGAGCATTTTAGTACTATTCCGGAAACGGAAGTGTCTAATGTTGAGATCCTTATCCCAAGCCCAAGAGAGTCTGGGGTTGTTGATATTTGTGATGAGCCTTCTCTTGATATTTCGAATGATCATGTTGAGATGTTCTCCGATTCCGATGACGATTCTTATGGAGACATCGATTTTGTCGACGATTTACCTTCTGAGCCTGTCCATATAGAAGAAGATAATGATTTTGAGCCAGAAGATGAAGAGATTGAGCTTAATGATATTCAGATCGAGGATGAAGCATTACGTGAAACATTGTCGAATGTTTATCTTCTCATTTCTAAGATTGAAGACTTGAACGATAATTCAAGTTCGCCTCCTATCTCCGTTAAAGATAGTAATTTCTCTCCCGAGCTTGAGACTTTTCGATTTGATGAAGAGATTAGTGGCAATCCCACTATTACCGATGTTTATCCTCCGATTCTTGAGCGATTCTATTTCGATGTTGATATGAGCAAGGTTTTGAACGAGATTTCTGATACTCCGACAAATGACCCAATCATTGAAGACGCCGACTCATTTCTTGCTATTGATGACTTGATACCACCAGGTATTGAGGATGCTGTTAATGATCCCGAGGGGGATATGATGTTTCTTGATGGACTGCTCGACTCTCCTCTCTCTGATGAGTCAACCATCACGTACCCCGTTGAGCCGACATGTGAAGATAAAATCTTTAAACCCGGGATATTCATTGATGAGTTTTTTGGTAAAAACATCATTCGAGATAAGGATCCTCCGATGGATGCCTTTGTTATTGAGCCCACATGTCTATTGCCTTACCATAAGCTCCCGTCTTCTTTGAAGCATTCTCTTATCTATTCATCATCCAGTCGTCCACCCGCAAAACCACCGGATGATGGATCATTCTTTCATGATATACCTTATGTGCTTAAGCCCGACACTTTCTTCCCCAAGGACAAATGAATTCGGGGACGAGTCAAGCTAGCGACTCGGTGATCAAAAACAGTAGCGCTTCGTGGGAGGCACCCCATGCTTATCTCTATCTTCTTTCTATTTTCTAATAAGTGACGTGAAGGGGTTAGCCTCTTCGATTTCTCGTGTTTGGTTGTTTGTGATGTGTTTAGGATGTTCCCGATATGAAGACTCTCGTGCTCGAAGTTTTTCTTTTCTCCACTCGAGTTTCATGATTGTTGCTTAAGGAAATCCGATATCGTAATCTTATCGACTAACGTTAATCTTTGAGCATACTTAATAAACGGCTTTTAGATTTTCGTTCTTACCCTTGCCTTTAAACATTGAGGACAATGTTTCGTTCTAGTCTGGGGTAGGGTAATCTTCGATTTGATTTGACCGCACTTGCTTTATTTTCTGCCGTGTACTCTCGCAACCCCGTTTTTCCTTAGAAAATGAAAAAATTGTGCAAAAATGAGAAAATTTAAAATTTTTTGTAAGCTTTTGCTATTTTTATGATCGAAAAGTTCTTGCTAGTCTCTTAGAAGTTACTTTAAATATGCGTTTTTCTTGAAAAAGCCTTTGCTAATTGCTTAGACAAGGGGCTATAAAATGCGATTCTAGCTCAAAAGGTCAAGAATTTGCATGTCTCCCTAAGTGATTTAATATGCGAAGCTTAAACAAGAATTTGCGAGTTTCTAATAAGTGATTTTAAAATGCGAGCCTTGAGATTATTTGACGAAGCATTTGCTAAGTTAATATATGTTTTGACACCTTGTTGACTTTCCGCTGGTGAGAGTAGGAATAGAATTCTGACTTGACCGGGCGTGTTGAGCCCTAGCTTGTTCCCTTAACCATAGATAATCTAAAAATTATCGGCTAAGCATCCGCGGATCTCATTATTTGGGATTTTAAATTTGCGGGGATCGAGAAATGATAGAGTTACTTATGAGTTTAGATGCTAAGCGTGGAGTAGTTGGTTCTCTTTAGAGCCCATCGAAGGTACTTATGGCTTTTTGTTCCCACAAAATTGTTTCACCCCATATCTGTTAAACAATAATTAGAGATGTTGAGTTTTTGGCGATAGTTAGTTCTTTATCTTCTTAAAAGAATCTTTGTTTTAAAAAATTGGGTACACATCAAGGATCCGTAATAAATGAGCAATAAGTGATAAGTGAAAAGTAATAAGTAAAGTTATGAGCTGCGGTGTCGAGATCGGACCCTTGGATCTTTAGCCGGGATTGAGTGAGGTCTTAGTCTAGCCAACCGGGATCCTCATTTCATGAAGCCTATAGTCTTGGAATTACCCCGTGAAGCTCCGTAGTTCATAGCTCATACAAGTAAAAGTTCATGCACAAAAAAAAAAAAAAAAAAAAAATGATGATGATGAAAAATGAAAAAGTCAAAAGTATAAGTGAATAAAAATTCCTTGATGTGGACCTCATTTTTGGGACAATGGTTCTTGAGGGAAGGTGGACAACTAATTATCGACTTAGCTTTGTATCTTTATCGGAATAAAAATTATCGAAACGAGAAATTTGAAGAAATTCATTTCTCACAAAAATAAAAAAATCTAGAGGAAAATAGGAAAATGGGAACAAAAGGTAATTACACAAGTAACTTCCATGGGTAGTGTTAGCATCTAGAGTCATATTTAACAATGATTTCGATTTTACGCTTAGTTTGGGACTTGTGAAAAATCAGGGACGATGTATTCTATCCGTATGGTCACTTCACGCTGTGTTGTGTTTTCTACTCCATGATCCTAACGTGTCGTTTGAAAAATGTTGGAGTTATTGATCGACATGAAAGTTCAACAAACCGTCATTCATAATCGGAATGTGCTTAATCGTAATATCTATACATGTGAATTAAAAGGTAAACGGGGCGTTTTTAGAATTAAGGCTTTCTTAATCTCTTTTGAGGAATCTTTGCTACTTCTTCATAGGTTTAGTAGAAAGAGATTGAAATCCTTGGTTTTAGAAGCGTGAGTTGATTGCATTGCGTGAGGACACGACAATGGTCTCGTCTGGGGTATTTTGATATGTGCTAAAACACATATCCTTTGTTTATCAAATAAAACCCAAAATAACCAAGAAAGAGCCGTTTATTGCTAATATTTGTGGTTTTCTTGAGTTTGTGCTTGTGCAGGTACGGATATGTAAAAACACACAAAAAGGAACCAAATCAGACGAAAATCCGAGCACGAGAGATCAAGAGAGTTTGAGCTGAGCCGGAAGGTCGAGATTGTGCCTTTGTGAAGATTTTATTCTCTGAGGATGATTTTTGGAAGTTATAATCAAGTTTGAAGAATTGTCAAGATTAGTCCCTTATCTTTGAGCACTTGGCAGAATTGACCCTTCAAGTTCCAGAAGTTGCAAATTCAGCCCTTAGATTATTTGAGATTGGCAAGAATGACCCTTGGATAATATTTTCAGATTTACACTTTTGGTCCCTGGATTTCCAGCTTTTGCACCTTTGGTCCTTGAAATGATAAATGAGTCCTAAACTAATCCTAAGTCCAAGCCTAAAATAAATAAACTAAAGCCCAATCCAAAATACAATACCCGGTCCAACAATCTATCCCATGACCCGGTATACCCAACCCGACTTACCCATTTAACCCGGTTCACTTACACCTGTGGTCAGCGAGTCAAACAAAACCAAAATAATATTAACAAATCAAACGCGCCCAAAAATTTCCCCAATCCAAAACCCAGGTTAGAACCCTAATTTACCCTCATAATCAATTAAGCCAATACACTCTAATTAAGGGTATATTAGTACTTTACTCTGACACCTACTGACACACGGATGCCAGCTTGGCAATCCGTGCGTCATCTCACCAATCCCTGGCTTCTGATTTGACGAAGGTGCGTGGCTGTGATGATCCAAAGGATGAGATTGATTGATGATGTATAAGGATGATCCAAGGGACAGAAACGCTCCAGAGAAAGCACACCAAGCTCATTTCTAGATGATTCCAAGGCTCAAGCTAGGCTATATATACCCTTTTCTTTCACTGTTGTACTTAAGTAGTTTTTAGAGAGTAGAAATAGAGTAGGAGTAGATTAGTAGTGTAGTTTTTTAAATATTTACAATGTTTTTAGTTTTAATTCAGTCATTCCATCTTTGTACTCAAGTTTTATTAATAAAGTTATTTTAGCTTTAAATCTCCTTGTGTTAAATTTCTGTCTTAAGGCTTGAATTCAGTTGGTGATTAATGATTTTTAAAGTTTTATAAGTTTTCTGATAGTTTAATCCTACATCTACTCAGATTCTACTCCTAATTTCACATCAGTCAAACAAAAGTCAACTGCAGTAATTCTACACTTTTGGATCTGGTGTGCTGTTTTGATCATGAATATGGGTTGAAATAATGATGAAATTGGATTAGTTAATGGTTTAGGATAGTGGTACTTGAATTTCAGTGCATGCCATCGTGGCAGGACCTCTTGTAAGTCTCAAGTTTATCTCATAATTAGCTCAATAGTATAGAATTCAGTAGTGTTATTGAATTATGTTTAATCTAGTTTAAATTTGCTTAACTCAGTTTGTATGATTGGTTTGATGTCTGTTTAAACTTGCTTTGAGTAATTGCTTTTATTTCTGTCTAAACTGATCTTTACTGCATCACTAAATCAATGTTTAAGTAGGTAGTTATTGTCATCTTTGCATCCATTAGATAACATTTAGAAGTTAGAAGTTGTATTTGGTTTGATTATTGCTTGGATTAGTAATTTGAATAACTAAAATACCTTAACAGTTACAAAAAGTGGTGTTTGGATCAGATAAGTAAACTGAGTTTGAGATTAGATTTGTTGTTAAGTTGAATTGCATTAGTTCTCAGTAGGTCTATTAGAGTCCTTAGGTTCATCATTTTGCAGTTTAGAATAGAGTAAGTCAAAATTATATGTTTTCTGTCATCATGCTCAAATCAGATAGATATAGGAGTTCACCTTTCGCATATAGGTTAGGATATAAGTACTATAGCTAAATATAGTTTCATTTCTTCATAAAACATCAATATCAGTTCATCATTTGGAATCTAATCTCATTTTAGTCAAAGTTCCCTTTTCATTTCAAAAAGTCAAAAGTAAGAATTTCAAGTGTGCTCAGGCTTATTTACCGATCTCATTTAAAGCTCATAATAGCTTCTCTAGGGTTCAGCTTTGGTTTATAGATTCTTTGATTGGTATTTTAAAGGTTCACAGTTCTGTTTTCTCATAAGCTCTCTTGATAAGCCACTAAACAAGCTCAATATTGTTGCTCATAATTGCCCTGTTCACACACTCAGTGAATTCTGAGTGTGTGACAGCCTTTTGCATAGCTTCTAGAGAATTCATTTTAGCTTTTCATAAGCTGAATTTTCGTTTATAAGTAGTTAGATAGGTGTGCTTAAGGATCCAATTGCTGGATTATTGTTTAGACTTATTCCTTAGCAGCTAGATAAGCTAGAAGTAGGTGGCATAAGCTGTTTTCTTATTAATAGTCAATTGAACCTAATCATTGAAGTTTGTTCACCAGAGGTTTAGAGCAGTTGGAATAGATTGCATTTAAGTATTTTTAGCACATATTAGCTTCTGTTAGAGTTTGGTGGCTTATAGCTTGTTAGCTTAAGCTAGTAGCTTATTTGCATAACAGTTTACATTGCAGCTGTAGATTCTTACACATTAGCCTAGTATTTTATATTTTTCATAGAATAAGAATAATATTTTAGAATTTTCCTGAGTTTTTCATAATTTTTAGTCACTGTTTGGTATTTTTCACAATTTAAAACAGTTTTTAGGGCTTTTTTAAATAGCTTTTATTGCAATTAATTCAGAAAAAGTTCCAAAAAATAATTTTTCAATTTTCTTAGATTAAGATAAATACAAAAAGCAAAAAAATGATTTTTCTAGATTTTTCCTAGCTAACTTTGTAATTGTTAGCCATTTAATTAGATTTAAATAGTTTTAAATTCTTAGAAAATAGAAAATCATCAGAAAAATACAAAATTAGTTTTGAAAATTCTCTTTAGTTATTTTAGATTTTATAAAAATAGTTTCATAATTTTCACCTTAATTTTCATAATTTCTAGTATTTTAAATTAGTTTTAAAAGTTAAAATTTAGTTTTTAATTCAAAATAAATCCAGAAAAATCCTAAAAATTAGTTTTAATTCATAAATAGTTTTCAAATATTATTTTTAGTATAGAAGTAATTTTAGATCATTTTTAGGATTTAGATTAGACGTAGCTGCATTTTATTCGCGTTTCGTTTTAATCCCGTATTTGCATTTAAGTATAGATTTGCGTAGTTTGCCTTAATTCTTAGGTTTTCCCCATAGATTTTAGTCCCATTTTCTTTCCTGATCCCGTAGTTTAGAAAACATCATATTATTCCCTTTTCTCATTCAAATCCCGAAAATCGGGACGTGAGTTGGAAATTCCATTCAGCCCTCGTTCGGAACGATCTCGGTGCTCAAACCTAGCACGTTTGAGTTACCCAACATACTACACACTTCTCTATTATTGGTTTCCCGAGCGAATCACCTACCCTTTCTATGTTCCTGTTGGCTAATTCCACATTAAAAACATTATCAAAGGCAACTGGAGCTATGTCAAGTAAGGAACTAAAAGCAATAGATACGAAGCTCCTATCTACTCCCGTATCAAATAATATAGAAGCATAACGGTTGTTTAGAAGAAACGTACCCGCTATGACATTCGGGTTTGCTTGGGCTTCTTCCTTTCCCACAACATAAACGCTTCCACGGGATCCTCCTCCGTTATTCTAATTCCTTTGGTTTCCTATAGCTCCCTGATTTCCTGGATTTCCCACGTTCCTTGGTTTATAGGATTGCGAGACTCACTTTTGTAATGTCCCTTCTCACCACATCCGTAACTGGTGACATTAGCCTTGTAATCATTTACGGGTGTGATTTGTGCTATTACTAAAGGTTTTACCTAGCAAGTTCTCGTCTGATGCCCAACTCTTTTACAGTTTTTGCATTGCACAGTACATGGTCCACTGTGATGAAGTTGACAGCGGTTACAAAGTGGTTGCTTCCCCACATATCCCCTTTTCTCTCCTGTCCAGGTAGCATAAATATTGGCAAATTCTTGCCTCTTGTTTGGTTGATTACTTCCCTTGTTCTTATCATCCCACTTTCGCTTGTTATCAACCCCTTTTTCAGCCATATCTTCGATTACCTGATCTATCAGTTTGTTTGCTGCTTTAATGGTATCATGTAAATCCATTTTCTTGAAGGCTGTTACATTACCCTTGGTCGACCTAGGTAATCCTCCAATATAACGTTCTATCATTCTAGCTTCTGTCAAGACCATTTCTGGGCACAATAATGCTAGTTCTTGGAACCTCTGATTATTGGCAGCCATATTGGTGCCTTGAACCTTTAGATTCCAAAATTCAATCTCCATTCTCTTGATCACATTTCGGGGACAATACTTCCTCAATATCATTGCCTTGAATTCTACCTAGGGCATAGCAAAAGCAACATCGATTCCTACAGACTTCATATAATTGTTCCACCATGTTAAGGCTGCATCCTTAAGTGTGTATGATGCATACTTTACCCTAGATTCATCTTCGCAATTGCACATCCTGAATACGGTTTTAAGTTTTTCCAACCAACGAGTTAGAACTACAGCTCCTTCAGTTCTACTGAAGTTTCCAGGTGTACAGGCACTAAATTCCTTGTATGTGCATGGTCGGTTGCCCTTAGGTCTTGTGGCACTACCACTCATGTCGGTACTTGTTCCTTCTTTGCGAACAGTAGCCAAGGCATCTACTACATGTTTTGCCATAAGTTGTGGTAATGTTGTCTGATCGACCCTAGTTGGTCCGGTAGTGTGAGTAGATACAGCTGGAGTTTTCTTTGGTTTCTTACGTGTCAATGGAGCCATTAGTATACAAAGAATACAGATGGTGAGATATTATATAAGACAAAGAGATATCATAACGCAACTTAATAACATTATAGATAGATTATGAATGAAAGGAAATTTAGTCGGAATAATCAACACGAAATTAGATAACAAAATAATTGTAGGACCTTAATTTTATCAACCTTATCACAAACCCAACACGTTATGCGTAAAACACGTTCAACACAAACACAAACATATGCGTAGAAGTAAGAAGAGAAAGATGTTGGTGACTTGATGTTTATATGTAAACCGTGTATATGTGTAGAGAGATGAAAAACAATAAGTTGTATATTCCAAAGAAAACACACACACACACACTTTCAAGCACACCCCTCGAATGACCATTTGAGGGGTATTTATAGTTGGAATACATGATGCCCTAAAAGGCTTTCCATGGGCTTGTTTGGGCTTGGGTTGGATTACATCATACATAAGGCTAGCTTAGCTTAACTTATAACCAATTAGCTTAGCCCAAGTCCACGAGCCCGTTGACTATTTTATCACGATATCAAATACACGTTACAAAGTTCCTAATCGTGAATGACCATCACTTCTTAATAAAACTATTAAGGCTAACAATCTCCCCCTAAGGGGTGGTCATTCAAATGATGCTCCACTTGATTAGGTCTTTACTTTTCTCGAGCTTGAACTTTGTGTGTAGATATAGAATAGTCTTAATTCTTTGTTCCTTCATGCTTAGTGATCAGATAATGTGGTTGTCTGCCATTGTCAACTTCGTTGGTTAGGTGTCTCCACGCCTTTCTCCACCATGCTCACACTTCTATTTGTCTTTTGGTTACCAATGATGTAGTTCTCGAGTCTTTATACTTTGTAGATTCTTTGACATTGAAGAAGAATCATCTTTGACTTTGTGTTGCCTTTGATTTTGATGAGAACTTTCATGTGTTGTTGGTATGAGCATGTGGAAAATATGCACGATCAATCCGCTCCGGAGCTTCCATAAGAAGAAAACATAAAACAGGTTAGTAATAAGCGGATTCCGGCACTTACAAGTTTGAATTTCGAGGGTGTTAACAGCATAGTGTGAAAACACGTCTCTATATCTCACAAGGGCCGTTCCTGAACTGGAGTCCCACAAGTGAGATAACACGATATACCGAAGTACACCTACAGTTCAGATGAGTCGCTGAGGTACACCGAAGCATCACCCCACGACTGTAGACCGTTTGAGACACACTAAGCGTAATCCACGGGGAGTTACCGAAGTGACCTGCTGTCAGGGCTGCTTGATGTTGACCCTGGCAGGAGTTTCCATTCAATCACTGAGGATCACAATTGTGAAACCTCTCATAAATGTTCTGGCAGATTGCTAAGATCTGCGTAGGACTCTAGAATATATCACTTGTGTTCTTATTGATGAACAACAAGCGATGTCATGTCATGTGTTCCTATGAGATCTTTTGATGAATCTCGTGGCTCTAGACTCGATTAGTGCATTTTGGTTTTCCTGAGCAGAGACTAGGGAGAGGGTCTCCTTCTTCAATACCAACAATCTCTAAGAGAAAGTCGATATATTATGTAGGGTTCCCAATGAGAATGAAACAAATCCCTTTTGAGAGGAATTGAGTGGCTAGAAGGTTTAGTGCAGTGCGTCACTGGGTCCATGACGTCTTTGTCTTCAATACCAGTATCATCTAGTAACAACCAGTAGCATATGTATTGAACCCGGTTTTTGCCCTAAGGTTGAATATGGAGGGCTATTTCTTTTCACCATTTCTTTTACCTTTCTTTTTAATTCTTCAACCCCTTCTTTCTCCTTTCACACATTACTCCTTTTTTTCAATCATTCCTAAGGACTTCTAATACTAACTGTTTGTGATGTCCTTGGGTAGATCCCTCCGGCTCTGGCGGATCATAGGACGGATTTCCTATCAATAGTCACCTTATAACTCTATGACTGTCCTATTGTTGCCATAAAACCATTTTTCTTGAAAATCTCTCAGAGTGTTTATGATAGAAAACATGTTTGAAACATTCCGAGAGTTTTATATTTTTAGAAACACTCCCCCGTCGCATGTGCTTATATGTTTTGACAGAAATCTGCACATAGAGGGTAGAGTTCGCACTTTTTGAATCGATCGACTTTAAATGAACTAGACCGATTCGAGACACGTTTACATCACTAGAGAACTAGCTTGAAATTATTACCCGTCCTGGTCAAGTCCATAGAAAGTTTCTCGAGATGGTACATTTTTCCTCGTCAATTCATTGGTTCCGTCTGAGTCGAGCTCATTTTGAGATTAAACAACGATCATTAAAACTTTTTGATTACATTTTAATCACGTCTCCTCCCCCTCAAAAATAGCATAATTGTGATATTTTTGATATCCACGGATTAAAAAACATTTTAGAATCTTTTAGGGAGACAAATGGATATGATTTAAGCATGAATTTGTAACATTTTGTTTTATACTCCCCCTTTAATCAAGCATAATCAATTAAAGGGTTTTAGAGGAAGTTATCTTGAGCACAAAATATTTTGAAAGATTTTGAAAAATCTTTTTGAACAATCTTGAAAAGGTGCTCAAGATGATGATGATTTCTCACCATTTTTAAATGTAGTGCACTGAAGCGTACACTTGTGATTTTCATTAAAAACACGAGTTTTGATTTGAAAAATAATCAAAAGTCATCATTTCGGTCCGGGTTTCGTACTGATGTATACGAAAGCCATTTTATGAAGAAATTTTGAGAAACGACATGTTTTAGAAAACAATTAAAGAACTCTCGCTCAAGCATCTGTACATGCCCGTATCATTGTTGAATGACATTTCTAGAAACGTACAGAATATCGATTATACGAGAGACATGTCGTGAGAAGAATATTTTAGGATTTTTTATTTTATATTGTTTTTGAATTTTTTGAAAGTTTTATATTTTTATATTTTGCTTTTGTAGGTTTTTCAAATTTTGTATTTTGTTTTTCAAAAATATTTACAGCGAAGCTTTTTGGAAAATCATTTTCACGAAGATTCGAGAAGACGTTCTAACTCCTCAGGGGTTAGGCTTCGCATTCCAATTCGTCGAACTAAATAGTCAAACCTTTCTTTTGGAAGGGCTTTAGTTAATAGATCGGCGAGTTGGTAATCAGTCTTCATGAAGAATAATTCAACAGTACCTTCTTCCACATGTTCTTTTACGAAGTGATAGCAGACTCTGATATGCTTAGTCTTTGAGTGATGAACAGGATTGCAGGATATGGCTATGGCACTTTTCGAGTCACAATACATAGGTATTTTATCGAAAGTAAAGCCATAATCTGTGAGTTGTGTTCTCATCCATAGAACTTGAGCACAACACGCAGATAGAGACACATACTCAGCTTCAGCGGTTGAAAGTGCAGTGCAATCTTGTTTCTTTGAAGACCAGCTGACTAACTTTTCACCCAAAAATTGTGCTCCTCCGGATGTACTTTTTGCTGTAACTTGATCACCTACGTGGTCCGCATCTGAAAAGGCAATTAGATCAAATCCGGATTCCTTCGGATACCAAAGTCCCATGTGAATGGATGTCTTCAGGTACCGAAAGATCCGTTTAACCTCTTTGAGGTGCAGTTCGGTAGGCTTTGCCTGAAACCATGCTAATAAGCAAACAACAAAATGAATATCTGGTCGACTAGCAGTGAGGTACATGAGAGAGCCAATCATGCTCCGATATTTCTTCGGATCAATAGGTTTCCTAAACAAATCAGCTCCAATTTTTGGTGAAGTTACCATTGGTGTTCCGACAGAGTCACAATTAACCATACCATGATTTTTTAAAATCTCAGTTGTGTATTTAGCTTGATTAATAAAAATTCCACGAGGGGACTGATGTATTTGTAAACCAAGAAAGAATTTTAGTTCCCCCATCATGGACATTTCAAATTTACTTTTCATGAGATTTTCAAAATGTTTTGAAAGATTCGGATTAGTGGACCCAAAGATGATGTCGTCCACATAAATCTGAACAATCAAAATGTCGTTTTTGCATTTTTGTGTAAACAAGGTAGGATCAACTGTTCCTTTGGTGAAATTGTTTAGGATAAGGAAAGAGGACAGTTCGTCATACCACGCTCTCGGAGCTTGTTTCAATCCATAGATTGCCTTTTTGAGTTTGTAGACGTAGTTTGGATGTTCCAAGTCGATGAAGCCTTCTGGCTGACTCACGTACACTTCTTCTTTCAGAGTTCCATTCAAGAACGCTGTCTTAATGTCCATCTGATAAACCGTGATGTTTTTGTGAGCTGCATAGGCTAAGAATATCCTGACTGCTTCTAGTCTAGCTACCGGCGTGAATGACTCTTCAAAGTCTATCCCTTCCTCTTGTCTGTATCCTTTGGCCACAAGACGAGCTTGGTTGCGAATTACAGTCATCTCTTCATCCCTTTTGTTCTTCCATAACCACTTGAGATCAATGACGCGAACGTCAATGGGTCTTGGAACCATTTCACAAGATTCATGAAGACGGTATTGGAGAAGTTCCTCCTGCATCGCTTCTATCCATGCGGGTTCTGCCATTTCCTCGCGAATGTTCTTTGGTTCTAAATTGCTAATTGAGCAAAGGTAAATGCATAAGTCGCAATCGGTGGCAAGTTGACGTCTCGTCTGAATTGGCCTTGAAGGTTCACCAATAACTTGTTCCATTGGGTGGTCTTTTGTCCACTTCAGAGTAGAAGGATACCGTTCGTTATACTTATGCGAGTTAGATGGTTCTCGTAAGCTTGAGGATGATTCAGCTGATTCCGTAGCAAACGGATTTTCAAATAAGTCTTCATCTAACGTTGCATCGTTTTGGTTTTGGTTTTGGTTTTGCTCATCAACTGCTGGTAGAACGGGTGCAATAACTGTAGTAGATGTAGATGATGTTGATGGAGTTGGTGCATTGATTTCGACCGTAGTAGATGCATCTTCTGTTGGTGGTGGAGGATGATTTTGAGCGGGTGCAGCGGAATGATGGTTTCATGCATTTGTCGAAGTTCCACCATAGTATTCATCGAACATTGTTAGGTCACTAGTTTTACAACACAAGCACAATAGAAAGAGATAGAGAGGAGAAGAGGTCGGTTGAACAACTACACACACACACACGCACGAATGAGTAAAGAAAGGTTAAGCGTAGAGGTGAGTGAAAGAGTAAATTGAACAACCAACCCTCAAGTGAGGGTTATACAAGACTATTTATAGGCAAGGAGCTAGGGCAACACTCCCACTCCTTCCCTTTTCTTTATTGGACATGGGCCTAAGCTTATGGGCCTTCTACATAAGCTAGACCTTAAACAAACATAAAGGCCATAATAAGCTACCTATTACATATAAGTAACTAACACTTGAATTAAGGTGTAGGAGTGATTCCAACAATCTCCCCCTCAAGTGTTGGTGATGAAAAACGGTGAAGGCGTTGATGTAATAGTAGCTTTGACGTCTTCTGACATTCTTCTTTCTTGTGAGAAGAATTGCCTTGATTCGAACAATCTCCCCAGTGTAGAGAGATAGTTTTCTTTGAACAGTTATGCTTTGACGTCATCTTTAACTTTGTTCTTTGATCAATGTTCTTTGTGATGAAAGTGATAGTATGTAGTTGTCTACATCAAGTCTGCATCAGGTCTGCTTCGCTGCTACAGTGTCTCCACGTCATTCTTCAACATGCTCACACGCTCTTTGATGTTGGAATTCAGTACTGATGAAGTTCTTTTTTAACTTTGTAGATTCTTTGATTTGACGAAGAATCATTCTGACTGTTGTGTTGCTTTTGGATAGAACTTCCATTAGTGATGATGTTGGCGTGAGAATGAGAAGAATCTGCACGATCATCCCGCTCCGGAGCTTCCATAAGAAGAAAACATGAAAACGGTTAGTAATAAGCAGATTCCGGCACTTACGAGTTTGAACTTCGAGAGTGTTAACAGCATAGTGTGAAAACACAACTCTAATTCTTACAAAGGCCGTTCCTGAACTGGAGTCCCACAAGTGAGATAACGCGATGTACCGAAGTACACCTACAGTTCAGATGAGTCGCTGAGGTACACCGAAGCATCACCTCACGACTGTAGACCGTTTGAGACACACTAAGCGTAATCCACGGGGAGTTACCGAAGTGACCTGCTGTCAGGGCTGTTTGATGTTGACCATGGCAGGAGTTTCCATTCAATCACTGAGGATCACAGTTGTGAACCTCTCATAAATGTTCTCGACAGATTGCTAAGATCTGTGAAGGACTCGATAACGTACCACTGATGTTCATATTGTTGAACATCAAGTGATGAAATGTCAAGTGTACCTAAGAGATCTTTTGATGAATCTCGTGGCTCTAGACTCAATAGTGCGTTTTGGTTTTCCTGAGCGGAGACTAGGGAGAGGGTCTCCTTCTTCAATACCAGCGATCTCTAAGAGAAAGCCAATAGTTTATGTAGGGTTCCCTGTGAGAATGAAACAAGCTTCTTTTGAGAGAAACTTGAGTGGCTAAGAAGGTTTAGTGCATGCGTCACTGGGTCCATGATGAATTTTAATCTTCAATACCGGCGTCCCTAAGTGACAACCAGTAGCATATGAATTGAACCCGGTGTCTGCCCTAAGTTGAATAATTTTGAGGGCTATTTTTTTTCACCCTTTTCTTTGCATTTCTTTTTAATTCTTCAACTCCTTCTTTCTCCGATTCTCATTTTCTCCTTTTTATAATCGTACCTAAGGACTTCTAAGTACTAACTATTTGTGATGTCCTTGGGTAGATCCCTCCGGCTCTGGCGGATCATAGGACGGTTGTTCCTAACCTTAATCTCCTTATAACTCCATTGCCATAAAACCATTTTTTCATTAAAATCTCTCAAAGTGTTTGTGAATGAAAAACATGTTTGAACACTTCAAGAGTTTTAGATTTTCGGAAATACTCCCCCTCCACATGTGCTTAGGAGTTTTTACGGAAATATGCACAGTGAGGAAGGAGCGCGCACTTTATGAATTGATCAACTCAAGATAGACAATCCCCCGCGAGACACGGTTACGTTGCATAGTTAAAGAGTTACATTGACAACTTTTAGGTGACAACTAGCTCTAATAACTACCTTGAAGGTGTAGAAAATCCTCGAAAGGTTGTCATACCTGTCAGAGTTCATGTCTACCAAGAGTTTCTCGAATGGTGCTTTCTACTTGGACAAGTCCTTTGCGAGACACGTTTACATTACTAGCGAACTAGCTTGAAATTATTACCCGTCCCGGACAAGTCTTTTCGAGTTACTAACAGTTTAGTACCGTCAATTCGTTGGTTAAGTCTGTTACACAAAGATTCATTTGCATTTACACAACATATTTCTTATCACATAATTTTCTCCCCCTAAAAAATGGCATATAAAATGTTATTTTTGAAAAGTTGAGAATAAATATGACCATTTCGAGTGTTGCGGGAAGATGACCACTATGAACAATTTGTGAACAAAGTTTTAACTCAAGTACTCCCCCTCAACAAGTGATATAAACGGTTGAGATTTTGAAAATCATACGGGGAAGTACTTGTCCTTTTGAGCAAAACCATGAAAAAATGAAAGGTTTGATAGGTTTTACTCAAAAGTAAAAAGCTTTCGCTCCTTTTATAAGGATTGTGGCACTGAAGCGTACCACAGGGTCCTTTCTTGACAATTACGGGTTGTACACTGTTATGTGTGCACAAGCCATTGACATATATAATCACACATCCAAGTTTATAATGAAAGAAGCAGTTCAAGGGGTACCAGGAAGTCCAGTGATGTTTCCAGGAGTGCGAACAGGGCGTTGATAGCCGGTGATGTTAATCCTGGGTCGACCACCAACAAAGCTTTCCAATGTTCTGAACTGATCCCTTCTATACAACCTTTCATCAATCATTTTGATGATTCTCCTCACATCCCTTCGATCCTGAGAATTCCATCGCTTAGGAGACCCAATCTTTTGACGTATATCCTTCAACCTATAAGCCAATCCATCCCAAACCATCTTCAAAGTGTGATCCCCAAACTTGTGAAGATCACTACACGCCATTAAGCAATTTCATTGAAGTTCACTGTGGTAAACGACGCCGAATGGTTTGCTGATGAGTGTATATTGTGAGAGCTGGTTGATGTCGGGAAGATCAAGCTGAGGTGGAGTGAAGTTGACACGGGTCTGATATGATTCAACTGCGAGCTGGAGATCTTCTACACGTTCTTTGATGACTATGCGTCTGATGAAGATGAGCAGTGACTTAATGAATTCACGTTGTACTTCAGTTGAAAATTGCCTCATGCGACCCTGTACTTTAGCAAGGTACATGTCTTCAATGTCGTTGATAGACAAATTCTCAAAGTCAGCTTCATAGAATGCATAATCCCGTTCATCTTGCCTTTTGACCACAATCTTCTTGAGAAAAGTGTAGTCCCATTTGGTCGAAAGATCAACGTGTTTGATGGCAACGATATCCTTAGTACTGAACACTGCATGTTGAGACTTCTGAACCTGGCAGCTTCTGTAGTAGATTCTTCGGCGTTCCGGCCAATGATGAATCCCGTACATTGCATCTCGGTCGTATGCTTCCACTTTGTTGGAGAACAAGTGATTAGCTCTTTCCTCGATAGCTATGCAGTTTGAGTATATTGCTGCGGGGAATAGAAATGTCAAACATGTAGCGTATTTCCTTGAGCCATCGCCACCGTGTAGAAGAAATTCCAAGTCTTTGTTGAAGAAATATCTGAATGGAATCCTAGGTTCATCTGGTTGGCCAATTGTTGGTAGAGGTTTTGACCAGTCGGTGTAGTATGGAGGGTTGTCCCGTTTGGTGAAGTCGATGTTTGCTTCTGGGTTGAGCTAATCCATGTTGTTAGACATAGCTCGAGCAATGTTTTCAAGGTGATATTCGACCTCGATGGCACTTTCTGAGCTATCTTTCCACAGTTGAAAAGCTTCATTCTTGATTCGCCTCAACTCGGATTTCGTCATCTTCTTCACATGGAACTTTTCTTGCAGAATCATAGCATGCTCCAATGTATTACCGTCTACCAGATCTTGACCTTCTTCAGGGTAGGGAGTGGAATTGACAAGTGTAGAAAACCATTCAAATTCCTGTGTTGTATCTTCATCTAGCCATGATACGACGTCAGCTATGGGCGCCTTCTTCTTCTTTTGTTTTGGCCTAGATGAGGATTCTGGTTTCTTAACTTGTTTGGGAGAGGTGGGTTGTTGTAGGGGCTCACGAACTTCCTCATCGTCACCACCCGTATAGTCAAAGTGATCACCGGTTTTCTGAGTCTTGGGCGGTAACTCAGAATCCTGAGGTTTATCAGTAGAAGAGCTAGGAAGAGTTCTTTGAGAAGCTGGAGTCCTTTGAGGAGGAGGTTGCATGGAATACTGAATAGAAGATGATTCATCAGACTTCTTTGTGCGTTTGGGCTCTTTATCCTTATCCTGATCCTTGTCTTCATCATCTCTTGAACGTTTGGGCCTAACAGCTGCTTCTCGGAATGAGGACCTGAGTTGGTATTCCAGTAGAGCTTCAAACAGTTTAGCTTCGTGTGAGGCAAACGTTGCAGAGCGTTTCGACATTTGCGCTACTAGCTGGTTCACCAATTCATCATCTGAGAAGATTGTAGATTCAACTGGATTGATGCTTAAATTCATCGGAGTTGATTTCATGGCTTGTTTGGCTAGATGCAGGAGATTTGGATACAGTTGTCTGTTATACATCTCTTTTGTCAGTTTCGGAACAACCTCCATAAGGAACTGGTGAGTGTATCCTTTGATCATTTCGTCCATTTTCCCTTGAAGATCATCTTTCATGAGCTTCTGGACATACTCCCTTTCATCTTGCATCTTGTCGAGATCATCATGAATATACTGTATCTGATCAGCATAGAAATTCATCTTCCTTTGGAGGATGTCTTTCTTTCTGACTTGTTTGACAGCATTCCCAATTCTTTTATGAGCATGAGATATCCAAGATCGAGTAGGCTTCTTCACTGATTTGGATGTTGATTTGGTTGATCTTTTAGATGGTGGTGGTGAGGAGTGAGATGATGAATCTGATGAGGAGGAGACATGAGGAGGCTCAGGGTCCTTTGGAGGTGCAGAAGTATCCTCCTTGGAACGAGTTGGACTGTTGAGAAGATAATCATCATAATTCTCTTCGTTATCTTGTCCAGATTTAGCCTTTTCTTCCGTCTGAGTCTTAGCTTCTTCATCAGTCTTTTCTTTCTCAGTCTTATCCTTTTCTGGTTCCTCAATGTTATAATCAGTAGACTCCTTCACAAGCGTTTGTTGTTGCACAAGATTGGTGGCACCAGCTCCCTTATCGGGTTGATTAACCGCATCAGGACATGGTGAAGAGTGGACACCACCACTCGACCCTCCGGGGCCACCCATTTGTTCTTGTTCAAACTCTTTAGCCTTTTGAAGGTGTCTAACGATTTTAAACTTCTTCCTGTAGGATTTATCCAGTTGCTCTTCATCACTTTCGGAGCTTTCTTCATATGGCACAAGTACAAGAGTCTTTCCTTTTCCTAGGTCAGCTGGAGGACTAGGAGGTTTTGCTACCGTTGTGGTTTCATCTTCAGCAGTTTCAGAGTAGAAAGTCTTTTTTTCTGATTCAGTACCTTCCGAGTCCTCGTCAATTAGCTTTCTCTGCGGTTCAGTTTTAGGTACGGGAATGGGAACAACTTCCTTAGAAGGAACAGTCCTTTTACGAGGAGGATTCCTCTTGGGAAACTTCCTTTGACTTTCAGTACTTGCAGCACTTCCTGCACTGCCTCTTCTGGTTCTCCTTATAGGTGTTCCAGAAGATTTTTCATCGAGATTACCAACTTTGCCTTCTTTTACTGCTACTAGATACCTTTTGTATGTCTCGAGCTTTTTGATTTCATTAGACAGAAGGTGATCAGGTAATACAGCACCCTGTTTCTTTGTTGACGATTCCTTGATTCTGACTGATAGGGTAGGTTCAGTCAACATATCGTGATTGTCTGGGTCATTGAGCCTTTGTGGAATATCGGGATGAAGTCCAAGTGCTCTCTGGATCAACAATTTTGTATATCTGACATAGGGAATCTTTGAGCCAAGTTTCTTGTGAAATGACATCATGTCTTCCCATAACAGTGCTTCAATTTTGATGTCCTTTTTGTTGATTAATGACCAGAAAATTTGTAGTACCATGAGCTTAGGATGCTCATAGCCACTATCACGACCAGAGACCGATTTGTTGATGATGATGTAGAGGGTTCTCCATGGTTGAGGAATGTTCTTAAGCTCCACATGAGAGTGCTTAGTAGCAATTCCTGAAGCTTCATCATAGCCAATATCTATCAGGAATTGAAGAACTGTCTCCTCAGTAGGTGTGGCAAAGAAGTCGGTTGGCTCGATTTCAGGAATGAGAAGAACAGCACGTAAGTCTGCATGAGTGATGGTGACTTGTTTGTGATTGAGAGTCACAGTCACTGCACTTTGACCCTTGATCCTTTGCATTGAATTCCAGAATTGTTGCATGTAGATCTCCGGTACTGTAGCAGAGTGAGAGAGCATGTTCTGGTAGGGATGATTCTTTAGAACATCCACAACAATCAAGCAGGAAGATTCTGAGCATGTGAGGGTTTCAAAGTCAACCCTAAGGTTGTTCTTTCCAATCTTTCTAGGATAGCCATTATGGAAGATGTCAGCAATTGTGAGAGTTCAGGTGCATCCACATTCATTTGAGCAGCCATGTCGTGATCTGAAATAACATTAGCCAAAAGAACCAACATATCGAAAGACATAATGTTAGTAAATAGAAGGTTTTTATTGTCTAATTATTGAATATACAGTGTCAAAGATTGTTACGAGTCCAAAGTCACTTGTTTGTTCAATTGTCCAATGTCGTCGTGATAAGTTTCGTGAGTTAGTTAACTTTAAGTTTTAAAGTTTATGTTATCACTTATTTAACACAACATATTAAACGATTAAGTTTATTGGTGACATTATTGGTTTCGTGACGTTATGATTCATTTATTTACAAGTTTGCACGCGTAACAATTCATAACGAAGGTTTGATCAAGGCTTATGCGTAGGAATAGTAGCTTATGCGTAAACAGGAGAAGTATACGCGTAGACGTAAGCTTATGCATAGGATCCTTACTTACGCGTAAGAAATGTTACGCGTAGGAAAAGGGGACCTAATGCGTAGAACTTACGCGTAGGCGTATAAAAACCTTACGCGTAAGGCTTACTCGTAAGAGTAGACCTTATGCGTAGAGGTCACTGTTTACGCATATCCTTCAGAGGATACGCGTAGTCCCATTGTAGAACCTTACGCGTAACAGTTACGCGTAAAATTTCTCTTACGCATAACTTTCTACGCGTAAGGTGATCCTTATGCGTAGTTTAACAAAGACCTTGATTCTGAATTTTACGAGTAGCAAACCTGAAATAAAATCATCATATCATCAATCTTAACATGTATAGTCATATTAAAACAGATTATGGCATGAAACATAATACACAGTTTACGCGTAGAAACACATACGCGTAAGTTAAAAACCCTAAAGTTTATGAAATACGCGCAAGATTTCTAGCCATAGGAATTGCACCATAGTGTTTCAGGGAGTTCTAAGAAGCATATAAAGTTGTTTTGGTCAAGTTTTAACATCAAAAGTGTCAAGAATCAAGAGTACCCAAACCGTATTAACACAAAACCCTAATTTTCATTTTATGATTAATTAATGTTTCTGGGTGTAATCTGGGCCTGGATATAATCAATTCAACTTGATAGTAACCTTATACAACAATCTTTTTCACCATAAACATTCTCGTTTGGAAAAACCCAAATCCGCGCATAAACCCTAGTTTTCAAATACATTCAATTCGTGTTTCTGGATGCGTTTAGATGATTAAAAAGGTATCATTGATGTTTTAAGAACGTTTTGACACAACCCTTTTAACCATAAACACCCTTTCATGATTTGGTGTTCTTGCGCTTACGCGTAAGACACAAAACTGATGATATCTCAAGATTGAACCGTTGTATTTTTGAAAAATTCAAAACCATTGCATAAAAACTTGTTATAAACACGAAATCACTTACAAATTGATGATCTGATACATGGATTTGTCAAACGATTCTTAGGCGTAGGATCCTTTTGGTGTAAGTAATAAATGTGATGGAATAGTTAGGTGAAGAGTGTTTTTATGAAAATGACTTTAACATTTTGACAGTTTTGGTCCCTCCACCTTTTCCTTTTTCATACAAAGCCATTTAACTTCCATTATGGTTATCAAACAAAGATTTTAAGAAATAAACTTTGACGACACTCCCCCTCTACTTAAGAAAATAATGAAAGGTTATAAGTTTTAGTCCGAGGAGTGTCATTTAACCAGAGAAAATTACCACCATTGATAAAAGAAACAACCGGGATATGATAACATGCAAGTACACAGATGTTTTGAAACAGTTAAGTGATTTATTTTCTCCCCCTCAACACTTGATCGGAAAAATACTGAATTTTGAAAGATTATAGTGTTGATGGAAGAAATGTACTTGCCATGTTGAAAGAAAATTAGATTAGAAGAATATTTTTGTTGTTTTATCAGGTTTTATTTTTTTTGTATTTTGTTTTTGAAAAATTATTTACAAAAGATATTTTTGGTGTTTGACAGGTTTTTAAGACTGTTTTAAGAGGTCATCCAATTCCTCTTGAGTCAAACACCTCATACCAATCCGGTGGACCAACTCATTAAACCTAGCGGAAGGCAAAGCTTTGGTGAGAAGATCTGCTAAGTGGTATTCTGTACCCACGAAGTATAATTCAACTGTACCCTGTTCCACGTGGACCTTGATGAAATGATAGCGTAGATCGATGTGCTTTGATTTCGAGTGCTGAGCTGATTTGCACGAGATCGCAATGGCACTCCGATTGTCGCAGTACATCGGGATTCTGTCAAATACGTAACCATAGTCTTTGAGTTGTGTTCTCATCCATATGACTTGAGCACAACACGCGGACATGGCTACATATTCTGCTTCGGTTGATGACAACGATGTACAATCCTGCTTCTTTGATTGCCAAGACACCAGTTTATCACCAAGAAATTGTAGTGCTCCTGAAGTACTTTTCCTTGAGTCTAAGCATCCTGCGTGGTCAGCGTCTGAAAAAGCGATTAGTTCAAAACCAGAATCCTTCGGATACCAGATCCCCAAGTTAATGGTTCCCTTGATGTATCGGAGGATTCTTTTAGCCTCAAAGAGGTGGGTTTCAGTTGGTCGCGACTGATAACGGGAGCATAGATAAATGGCAAAGACAATATCAGGTCTGCTAGCTGTTAGATACATGAGAGACCTAATAATACTTCGGTATTTGGTAGGGTCAACTAATTTCCCATGTAAATCAGCGTCTAGCTTCTTGGTATGAGTCATTGGTGTGGCATAAGTATCACAGGTTTTCATTCCAAATTTGTTTAACAATTCAAGGGCATATTTGGACTGACTCAAGAAAATACCACGGGGTGATTGATGAACTTGTAATCCTAGAAAGAATGTAAGTTCACCCATCATGGACATTTCAAAATTTTTCTTCATTAGTTTTGCAAAAGCGATTGAAAACTTTTTATGTGTAGACCCAAAAATGATGTCATCTACGTAAATTTGAACAATTAAGATATGTGCCCCGTGATATTGTATAAAAAGAGTTGGGTCAACCGAACCTTTGGTGAAATTATTAGCAATGAGGAAAGATGATAGCTTATCGTACCATGCCCGAGGGGCTTGTTTGAGACCATAAAGAGCTTTGTTAAGTTTGTAGACATGGTTCGGGAACTCTGAATCAACGAATCCTTCAGGTTGGCTGACATAAACCGTTTCTTTCAGTTGTCCGTTGAGAAACGCAGTTTTGACATCCATCTGAAAGACCGTCATATTCATATGAGCCGCGAACGCGAGAAATATCCGAACAGCCTCAAGACGAGCAACCGGAGCAAAAGATTCTTCAAAGTCTATTCCCTCTTCCTGACGATAACCCTTAGCAACTAGACGTGACTTGTTTCGGATTACGTTCCCTTCAGCATCCAATTTGTTTTTCCAAATCCATTTGAGACCAATGACGTAGACCCCTGTTGGTCTTTCAACCAGTTCCCATACTTCAAGACGTTTGAATTGGTTGAGTTCTTCTTGCATGGATTCAATCCAGTTGTCTTTTGTCATTGCGTCTTTAATGTTTTTAGGCTCAGATTGGCAAACAGTGAGTGCATAAATGCAATGTTCACCATCTGTGTGAAGACGTTGTCTCGTAACGACTGGTTGATTCGGGTTGCCAATAATATTTTCCAGAGGATGGTCTTTTGTCCAACGATGTGTAGAGGGTTGTTGTTGGTATACATTGTGCAGATTCTGAGGATTCAAATGGTTTGTTGATGATTCCACGACATCAGGTGCAGCAGTGTCATTAGCAAACGGGTTAAAGAACGCATTTGGATCAAAATCTGCAGGTGGGGGTACATCATTCAGAATATCATCAGCCGGTTCATCATTGTTGGAAGCGGTGTGTTCAACTGTTGTGGTTGAGTCAACTGGTGGTACTTCTTCAACAGTAGTTGTTGTAGCAGGTGTATCAGGTATAGGAATATTATCAGGTTGTGCAGCGGAAACAGCGGATACACCTGGAGCACGTTCATCAATATCGTCACTGGACAGCGGAGCAAATAACCTTTCCATTTGTTGACGAGTAAGTTGGGGGCTTTGTTCAGCTGATGATGGGGGTGAAGGGAAGTTTAAACGGTTGTGACCGGGTTCTAAGCTGTTATACTCAGAAGCCATAGTGAAGAAGTTTCAGAATCAGCTTCCCCCCAAACTGACATCTGTCTTTAGCAGATTTAAAACTTTGATGAAGTCTACTTTTCTTCTAACTTTTGACGTTTTCAGTATGCAGCGGAATTTGTAGAAGAGCAGAAAACCACACAAGGTAAATCTGACTAATTGCGGAAAATCCGTTCGAGGGTAACATGTCATAAATCAACAAGATCTTCTCACGTATGTAGACGCATCACACCAAATAAACCACGAAAGACGAAATGATACGACTTTCCCCTGAATGTTGTGGTCTTTCGGAATACTAATCACTGTGAATATGCAATAATCTCGATACCAAGACCGTGTGTGAGGCATCATAACATCATATTTGGGTAACTTCACACAAGATCACCCGTGAAATTGAGACGATAACACCAAAGTGAGACGTTTGAGCCACATATCGTCTTATTTCATCCCTCTAATTGAAGAAATTCAAGAAGGCATTGGGTTTTCGCAAAGAAGCATGTAGAAGAACAAGGAAGCAATGACCACCTACACACTCTCTCCCCCTCGATGTTTTCAATGATTTAGAATCATACATCACGTATGTTGATGATGAATTGAAGACAGCGAAACCATGTATAAGGAGACAGCGAAACCATGTATGTCCAATTGATCAAACAAGTGTGAAGTCCCATAAATATCTCGTGAGAATCAACTGCTGATAAAAACATCTCTGTTCATTATGTTGATCATCAGCTGTGTCATTGTTGTTGAAAGCAGTTTGATCTTCTGGTATAGAAGATTCGGTTGTTGTTGTAGATTCAGGTGTATCTGAAATTAGAGTATTATCGGTTGTGCAGCGGAAACATTCGATACATCTGAAACACGACTTTTGGCAGAATCTTTAACCAGAGGAGCAAGAAATGTTTCCAATTCATGACGATTAAGTACAATGTTGGAACAGCTGATGGATCATGATATTTTTGACGGTGAGAAACGGGTCCTACGCTGATTTGCAGTAGGAGCCATTGCTGTTGTACCTGCAAAGAAAAATAGAAGGGGGGCAAGAAAGAAGAAACATGGATCCCCAAGTGTAACTGGGTTCCAGATGTTAGAGGCATAAAGATGTAGTGTCAATTATATTCTTGAAACCTGAACATGCTATTTTGATGATTTCCTTTCCTGCCTCACGGATGGATGTAGAGGGTTTCACACTTGTTATGGTGCAACTACTTAGTATCGTGCCTGTAGGAATCCACCTAAGACCAACAGTGTTGAAAACTTTACCCGTTGGTATCCATCTAAGGTTAGATCTAAGGGATGTTGAAACTTCTTTTGGGAAGAATTTGCGTCCTATATTGATCCACATATTAGGTTTTTGAAATTTTACGTTTAGAGCAACGGGTTTATTTCTAACTGTTTGAGTTAACTTAGTGTTAATACAAATAAGCCGTAAAAACGTTTATTTATATTTTACGATCTTCTAATGTTTTGTCGATAACAAAAGTAAGATCATTTTCAGGAAACAAATAAAATATGTAAATGGTTTGAACTAATAGTTTTCTAACACACTTACACTTTCACATAAAACACTAAAACAAGTATAAGTGATTTTATGATTTAGATACATATGTACAACAACTAGTGTTTACATATTGGGTTAAACATATACTTAAACTAAGTATACTAAAATGGGTAAAAACTAAGTATATGCTAAAATTGACAAGTATATACTAAATGGGTAAATACTAGCAAATGGTTTTTGACCCATGGTTTTATATATACCACTTAACCAAGTTCATTATATCCTTAAGATACATTGTATCTAGAAAGAAAACCATGGATCAACCCATAACCCATGACCCATGACCCATAACCAAAAATACCCATGGGCAAAGAGGAGCGGACCACGGATCCCTAGCTTTGTGCTAGCCGGATCCCTTGTGGTAGGGATCCGTGGGATCTAGGGAAACAGTAGAATTTTTCCTCTATAAATAGTGAGCCATTTCTTCATTATTTCTCACCCCTCTCTAACATACTTTCTCCCCTAAGTTAAATCTCACTAACCTTAGATCCAAGAGATCTATGTTTGTAGTTTTGTCTTTGTGTGATCTTTTAGGTTCCTCTTAAAGGCAAGATCACCACCTTTGAAGTCGAGCAAGCTCAAGTCCATGAGTTGCCATGCTTTCTCATCATCAAGGCTATTGAAGTCCTCTTGTTGATGATCCCTTTCTTTCTTCAAAGAAGTGTAGTGTTGAAGACATTAGTGAAAGATGTGTCAAGTGTCAAGACGAAGATATTAGTGAATGGTATCTATCGTCTATAGGATAAGCACTTGTGGTAGGTTCTTAGAAGTCAAGACAAGAAGAATTAGTGAAAGGTGCTTGGAAGTGAAGACACAAGACATTAGTGAAAGGTGTCTTGTAGATCTAGTCAAAGGCATTAGTGAAAGGTGCCTTAGATGTACATTCGATATGGTGTGTTTCGATGTACTAGATAGACTAGCATTAGATCCAAGGATATTGATGTCCTTGATGATGTTGTAAAGGAGTAGATCTCCTTTGGGATTAGTCGTTGGTGTAGTGTGGTAGTAGTTCCTCCATTGCAATGGAACTAGGTGCTTAGCCTAGTACCTAATAAAGGGTAGGCGACGTTGTGAATGTGTAGTTCACCTAAGGTGTGAAAGAACTCGGTGGTTAGCCTAGCACCGTATAAAGGGTAGGCGACGTTGTGTTAGGTTTGGTTCACCTTGGTGTGAAAGAACTCGGTATTTAGCTTTGTACCGGAAAAAGGTTAAGCGACGTTGTGAAGGCTTCTCCGCCATAAGGAGATTGGTGTAGTGTTTACAAACTCTCGAGTAGGTGACTCGGGGAGTGGAGTAGGGCAAGGAAGGTGTCCTTCTAGCCGAACCACTATAAATACTCGCGTTGTGGTTTTGTGCTTCTGACTCTTATCTTTTCATTACATATCTTTATATGCTTGTTTATCAACATCCAACACACACAACCAAATAGATTGACATAAGTCGATATAAATAGTTTAAAAGGAAGTTTTAATTGGTAAAACTATTCAACCCCCCCCCCTTCTAGTTTTCCACAATTGGAATCAGAGCTTCGTTACCAAGTTTCTTTAAGTATATTGTACTTTAAAAACTTGATACGATCCATGGTTAATTGAAAACTACAAAGAAGGCTTTTCATAAAATCAAACACCATGTTTTTCAAAAACTATATGTTTGGATGTTGAGTTGATAACAACATTTTTTTTATATATATCTTTTCATTTAATTGCACTAATCTTCTTTGTGATGTTGATTAGTCAAAGCTCATACCCACCAAGCTTTAGGAGACGCTTGGTAACAAGAATACCAACCTTAAGAAGGTATCTTAAACGCAAAGGAGCGGGAATCGTCTAAGTGACATTTATCATTTGTAAAGACATTTCTAAGTGCACTCGAGGTATGACTTTCCACTTATATCTGAATGATATTAGTTTAGTAAATAAGTGTTATGTGTTAGGTATTTATTTGAGTAGATTTTTATGTTTACACATTATCTATATGAAGCTTCGTTAGGAAGCCTTTTTCTCTCATACGTGTTATATTTCTCGTCTATAGTCATAGTATATATAGCTTTGTTTTATTTCTTTTAATCCTATAATAAAACAAAAACACGAATTTCAATATTCCTCCTTCCCCATTAATAATCCCACTCGACGCCCACTTTATTCAATCCTCACTTTTTCAAATTTTCCAATTTCAAAAATTCCCTCTCATTTAAAAAAAAACTTCATCTTCCTCCTCACTCCATCTCATCCGAAACCAAGAAGATCCGTCATCAACATGGTTTACATCGCACTCGTGCTCATCGCCCTAACACTCATCGCACTTGTGTTCCCTATGATGAAGTTCACATACGGAGACATTTACTTTGTGTTGTTAATCTATATTGGGGTCATATACCCAATCCTTTGTATCATCCTTAATATTGAAATGCAATATTATTAATCTAGTTTATCTAGTTTACTATTATGTGTTTATCATTCCTTTTGATTTATATGTTTTATATTTTTGTGATACATTAGAGGTCACGTATGCATGCTAAAAGAAAATATAGGATAAAACATATCTCGTGTATCAAATCTGTTTCTGTTACTACTGATCCACGGATCCCGGAAGATATACTATCCGGATCCCTTTTGTAAAGGAACCGTGGGATCCGTATTACTGGAAAACAGTTTTCATGAAAGATTAAAAAACACTATCTTTCTAAAAGTAATAATCCACTAGAATTTCAAAACCATGAGTTAGCTAAATGCTAAAAACCATTCTTAATAAAAATCTAGTAAAAACGTTAGATTATTATAGGTTGACCATAAACATCGCCTCTTATTAACCCATCACTTCTATAGGTTCAACTATGACGCATGAATACGAGTTTGATTTTTCACTCACTAGCGTCTACACCCCGAACATCTCCCTTAAACCCAACACACCTGGCAATCATGTCCGTAGGTTCAATAATCTCAAAAACCGTCACTTCCATGAAGGACGTATTGTAGACACCTCTCTACAATTCGAAGAAGGTATCAATACCTCCTTCCGAGCCATAGGACTAGAATGTCTTCTTGAAATCAACGAGAAAATATGTCCAAGGTTCATAATGGAATTCTTCCGTCAAGTCGAACTCGTTCGTAACGAGGATCGCTCTCTATCTCTTTGGTTTCACATCAAAAACCAAAAGTTCACTCTAACCCTTGGGCATTTTGCTCACATTCTCCGGATTCCAAATCATGGACAAAGTGCCTTCACCGAAGATTGGTCTCTTGATTCTCTTCAACTTTCGTGAAGAAAATAGTCCATATTGTTCACACATACCCTCTCCGGAAGATTTAAATCGCATAATATGCAAACCTCGACCATATTACTCCAATCCAAACATTATCCATACACGGGATATCCGAGAAGAGTACAAGCCTCTTGCTCTCATTCTACGTGAAAATGTTTGGAGTCTTAGGGGAAATCGAGATATTCTTCCCGCTTGTTGTGCTCACATGTTGTACTGTTTGCTAACACAACAACCACACAATCTCGCCTACTTCTTCGCAAGCGAATTGCAAATCTTCAAGGCTCCAAGAATAAACTCATCCCTTATGGAATGTTCTTGACATGCCTCTATCACAATGTTATGCACTTCCATCCTCAATTTCAAAGTCCGTTGTACGTACTTGTGAACAAGATGATGGAACCGCTAAACATATCTCTCATGAAGACTTTCTTCATTCTTGATTCCACCAATACCCATCTATCACATAATGATCCTCCTAGCGAAGACACTCAAGGAACCTAGAATAGTCAAATAGGATCAATTCTACTCTACTCATTATTTATCAATGTAATCCTATTTCTTTCATGAAATAAAACATCTTACATTTGATATCTTAGGTTTAGAACTCCTTTAAACAAAACTTGGAATATAATGCATTGTCAAGATCATTGCATACCTTTAGTAAAGGTTCTGTCTAGCAGACAGACGGATCCCAAATGTTGTGCTAAACGGATCCCTACATCTAGGGAACCGTGGGATCCAGAAAAACAGAAAATGCAATTGCAAGCATTGTATGACAAACACATCCTTAGAACACCTCACACTAAGCTAAACATAGTGTCTTAAGGTAGATTAAGACTTTATCAAGATAGGTTGATCTTTCCTACTCATTCCAACTCACATAGAACACACTCTAAGATATTCATAGATCTATCACTTTGTTTTAATCCATCACTCTTCCGCTCTCAAAACTCACACTTCATATTTTTACCCTTCACATCTAGGTTAAAAATCTTTTATAACAAAATTGATCATAAAATCTCACCTCAAAATTGATCAAAGTTGATCAAATCCTAGTTTTCCCATCTCAAAACCATTAGGATATTTTACAAAACACAATCCTAAGTCACAACCTCATCTCTAGGATCATGTAGCTTCAATTGACACTCTCTCTTTAGTGTCATCCTTGCTCATTCATTGGTACTCATGAAAGTTTCAAATCCTTCCACAAAAGACAATAATTAGCTACATCACTCACCACCTTCAAGTACTTAAGCACCTCTTCATTTAAAACACTTAGGAAGACTGAAACACTCAAGATGTTATAGGTTTTAAATTTTAGAAACATCATTTCCACTCTTTCATAGCTACTAATAGCCGGATCCCTAGGATTAGCCTAGACGGATCCCTCTGAGAAAGGAACCGTGGGATCCGGATGACAGTATAGGTCAAATATTGCTAAAACAATCATTTCAACTTATCTTCCTAACTCAAACACTCCATCTCATCTTAAATGAGTTCCTAGATCAGTCCAACCTCTGAAGTTGACTCTTGTGCATGTCAATCATCACACTCCAATGAATCCTAGTAGCTTAAAGCTTAAATGCACTTGCCAAATCTCTTAGTTTATAAACCACCTTGTTAGGACCTCCATAGTCATCACTCTCACTCTAACTTTCAGCTCTTGAAATCATTTCATCATGAGAAAAACCCCAAGTAGTAACTTATCCAACAAAGAACCACCCATGAAAAAGGCTCGTGTTATACACGAAATCTCCTCAACCGAATCATCTCCCGTCAAACCAACAAATGAGAGAATCCTTCATCATCCAATCAAACCAATTCCTAAAAGGATAGTACCCACAAAACTACCTATGCCTAACACCACCATACCTCCTAGGCCAAACAATATCATCTCCACTAAACCATCACCATTGGTTCCTAGAAATATTTCATTTACTTCACCACTATCATCACCACACCTCTACAATTTAGAGGACTTGCCTCCTAGGCCGTCTCATCCGCTTCCGCCGACAACATTCTCCTCATTAGGAGGAATAATGGTTCAAAATCAAGGTGTTGAGTCAACACTTGCTCCGGCTTCCTTTTCGCCGTCTCCATCATATAATCCTATATGGATTATGAGAAATCATCAAAGTCAACCACCCGACCATATGGAAGTTGACACTTCCTTACCACCACCATCATTCTTGGTCGAGGCATTCTCAAATGCACCTCCACCAATCCCTCCATCGTTTGAAGCCCCGCAAGCCGCTTCACTTGATCCTTCGCATCAAGCCATTTTATTTCCTCCACCACCACTACCTAGCCATGACAAAGATTGCTATCATTGTCAACATGTTGAAAGTTTGATACACGAAGTACGAGAAGACCAACGTTTCATGTTCTATCATCTCCTCGAACGTTTCGACGAGATCAAACCTAAACAAAACTTGAGCTAGAAGATTTTAGTGGTGTCCTAGCATCAAGCGTTAGATAGTCTAGAAATTCCTAGTCATGTATTGTCTATTTTCTTATTTTTAGAGTCATGTATATCATAACTCTTGTTTTATTAAATGAAATTACATGCTACTTGCTATTTTTTTTTGAGAATATGTATTCATATCTCATTTATGTGATAACATTACTTGTTATATCACCTTTGCTGATTTTAGTAATCTGCCAGACGGATCCCTCAGTATTGCCTAGACGGATCCCTACTAGGAGGGAACCGTGGGATCCGTAAAGTCAGAAAGTTTCCTTTTACTTAAATCACATTTGCAGGAAATTGTGAATTATACTTGTTTTCTAACCCTTGTTTTGCAGTTATTCAATTAACACATAAAGAATTTAACATCCTAAAGCTAGGGGGAGCTTGGTGTCAAAACGATACGTTGCAAAATTACTCGCAACCTTTGATTTAAATTTCATGACTTCCCGTTGCAAATATTGCAATAATCTAGGGGGAGCACACCCGTCACATTGACGTAATCTTTTGCATAAGTTAGTTGCAAATGAACTAGATTAGAATTAGTTTCTTGACGCCCTTACTTAGGGATGGACTCGTCAAGGGGGAGTAGCGACGAGATCCTTTCCCGTTACTTGCTCTCTATTTTTTTTTCTTTCCTTTCACATGTTTTTTTTCTTAAAAACGATGTGTTGCTTTCTTTCAAACACTTTTTGTTTCGACAAAAAGGGGGAGAAGAAAGTAAAAACTACAAATTCAAACTTTTACGAATTTTAGCTTTTCCTTAAAATAATCTTATGTTTTGTCATCAACAAAAAGGGGGAGATTGTTAATACAAATAAGCCGTAAAAACATTTATTTATATTTTACGATCTTCTAATGTTTTGTCGATAACAAAAGTAAGATCATTTTAAGGAAACAAATAAAATACGTAAATGGTTTGAACTAATAGTTTTCTAACACACTTACGCTTTCACATAAAACACTAAAACAAGTATAAGTGATTTTATGATTTAGATACATATGTACAACAACTAGTGTTTACATATTGGGTTAAACATATACTTAAACTAAGTATACTAAAATGGGTAAAAACTAAGTATATGCTAAAATTGGGTAAATACAAGTATATACTAAATGGGTAAATACTAGCAAATGGTTTTTGACCCATAGTTTTATATATACCACTTAACCAAGTTCATTGTATCCTTAAGATACATTGTATCTAGAAAGAAAACCATGGATCAACCCATAACCCATGACCCATGACCCATAACCAAAAATACCCATGGGCAAAGAGGAGCAGACCACGGATCCCTAGCTTTGTGCTAGCCGGATCCCTTGTGGTAGGGATCCGTGGGATCCGAGGAAATAGTAGGATTTTTCCTCTATAAATAGTGAGCCATTTCTTCATTATTTCTCACCCCTCTCTAAGATACTTTCTCCCCTAAGTTAAATCTCACTAACCTTAGATCCAAGAGATCTATGTTTGTAGTTTTGTCTTTGTGTGATCTTTTAGGTTCCTCTTAAAGGCAAGATCACCACCTTTGAAGTCGAGCAAGCTCAAGTCCATGAGTTTCCATGCTTTCTCATCATCAAGGCTATTGAAGTCCTCTTGTTGATGATCCCTTTCTTTCTTCAAAGAAGTGTAGTGTTGAAGACATTAGTGAAAGATGTCTCAAGTGTCAAGACGAATATATTAGTGAAGGGTATCTATCGTCTATAGGATAAGCACTTGTGGTAGGTGCTTAGAAGTCAAGACAAGAAGAATTAGTGAAAGGTGCTTAGAAGTGAAGACACAAGACATTAGTGAAAGGTGTCTTGTAGATCTAGTCAAAGGCATTAGTGAAAGGTGCCTTAGATGTAAATTCGATATGGTGTGTTTCGATGTACTAGATAGACTAGCATTAGATCCAAGGATATTGATGTCCTTGATGATGTTGTAAAGGAGTAGATCTCCTTTGGGATTAGTCGTTGGTGTAGTGTGGTAGTAGTTCCTCTATTGCAATGGAACTAGGTGCTTAGCCTAGTACCTAATAAAGGGTAGGCGACGTTGTGAAGGTGTAGTTCACCTAAGGTGTGAAAGAACTCGGTGGTTAGCCTAGCACCGTATAAAGGGTAGGCGACGTTGTGTTAGGTGTGGTTCACCTTGGTGTGAAAGAACTCAGTATTTAGCTTTGTACCAGAAAAAGGTTAAGCGACGTTGTGAAGGCTTCTCCGCCATAAGGAGATTGGTGTAGTGTTTACAAACTCTCGAGTAGGTGACTCGGGGAGTGGAGTAGGGCAAGGAAGGTGTCCTTGTAGCCGAACAACTATAAATACTCGCGTTGTGGTTTTGTGCTTCTTACTCTTATATTTTCATTACATATCTTTATATGCTTGTTTATCAACATCCAACACACACAACCAAATAGATTGACATAAGTCGATCTAAATAGTTTAAAAGGAAGTTTTAATTGGTAAAACTATTCAACCCCCCCTTCTAGTTTTCCACACTTAGATTTGGTTTGCTACTACAGGTAGTGTTCAGTAATACACTCGAAGGTGATACACTAGGTCATGAACCTAAGATTCCATCCTTTTGAAGAAGTGCCCTTTTCCTAGCCTTTTCTAGATCATAGTTCTTGTATGCGTCATGTGAATCATATGAATGTTTAATTTTAATGCTCGGTTTAGACACAGTGTTCGAACTAATCCTAGATTTGCCAGGAGCAGCCACAAGTTGAGGTTTAACAGAAACAGGTATAACAGAAACAGGTTTAACAGAAACATGTTTAACAGAAACAGAAGCATTATTCTTAGGCCTGGAATGTGGAGTGACTGGTTTTATCAAATGATTATTCTCAACAACTTGGGAGGGAAACCGTGGTTTTGAAGATTTTGAACGTTCAGATTTAAATGCAGTTGGTTGTCTAACTACAGATTGTTTTCTGAAAGGTTGTAGAGACGATTTCCCCAAGATTGTTGGTTTTGCAAAATTAGTATCCACACTCTTGTCAGTGAATCTTCTCAATTTGTTTATTAAAGCAACATGTGCAAGCCCCTTTGCTTGAAGTTGAGCCTTTAAATGCTCATTTTCTTTAACTAATGTATCCACACGATTACTTTGTTCATTCAAAGATTTACTTTTTGGCTCTGAGTTTAAAACATTGTTTTGCAGTTTAAGTTCAAGAGATATGCAATGAGCCTCAAGTTTTGAAAAATCTTTTTGAAACTGAGAAATTGTCTTTTTGAGAAGAATGATTTCAGATTCAAGAATGAAACCTGGCTCTGATACCACTGTTAGGTCACTAGTTTTACAACACAAGCACAATAGAAAGAGATAGAGAGGAGAAGAGGTCGGTTGAACAACTACACACACACACATGCACGAATGAGTAAAGAAAGGTTAAGCGTAGAGGTGAGTGAAAGAGTAAATTGAACAACCAACCCTCAAGTGAGGGTTATACAAGACTATTTATAGGCAAGGAGCTAGGGCAACACTCCCACTCCTTCCCTTTTCCTTATTGGACATGGGCCTAAGTTTATGGGCTTTCTACATAAGCTAGACCTTAAACAAACATAAAGGCCATAATAAGCTACCTATTACATATAAGTAACTAACACTTGAATTAAGGTGTAGGAGTGATTCCAACAAACATTAACTCGAAGAAATTCTCCCATTCTTGTTCTTTAGGATTGTCAAACGAAGTTGATTGAGCTCTTTGAGGTACGAGTCCTGAACTGATGTGTCCAGAAGTCTGCGGGTTTAGTGCGGGTTCTAGTGCGAGTCTCTCAGAAGCCATATGTGAAAGTTCATCAAATTTCACATTCATCGTCTCCATGATCCTCCTAGTTCTTCTGTTATACACCCTGAATGCCCTCGAGTTATCTGAATATCCAATGAAGATTCCAATATCACCTTTAGCTTTCAATTTACCTAGATCTTCTCTGTCGTTCGTCGGATAGCACAAAGCGCCAAACACGTGAAAGTAAGATATATCAGGTTTTATGTTGTTCACAAGCTCATACGGGGTTTTATTGAATCTAGGATGGATTAGGGATCGGTTCTGAGTGAAACAAGCAGTGGCAACAGCATCAGCCCATAGAAATAACGGTGCACTAGAATAGATTAGCATTGTACGAGCAGCTTCCACAAGAGTTCTATTTCTTCTTTCAACTACCCCATTCTGCTGTGGAGTTCTAACAACTGATGTCTGATGTGTAATTCCAACATCTTCAAAGAAAGTTCTTAACTCCTGATTAGTGAATTCTGTGCCGTTTTCTGTTCTTACAACCCTTACTGGAGTTTGAAGAAGTACTTGAATATGTTTCAGAAAGGTGATGATGATGCCTGGTGCTTCGTCTTTTGATCTAAGAAACTTAACCCATGTATATCTCGAATAATCATCGACGATAACAAGAATATAATTTTTCCCATTAATGCTTTCAACTCTCATTGGGCCACATAAGTCCATGTGAAACATATGCAACTTTGCTTCCGAACTAGGTACGGTTTTAGGTTTATATGATGCTCTTTTGCTTTTTCCTTGTTCACATGATGGACATAAGTGATCCTTGGTGTATTTGAACTTTGGAAGTCCGTTGACGATGTTGTCTTTGGCAAGATTGTTGATGGTGTCAAAATTGAGATGGGATAACCCTCTGTGCCACAGCCATGACTGAGTTCCAGATGCTCGTTTCATAAGACATATTGGTGATGAAGAGGCCATTTGATTGATGTCGATAGCATACAAGTTTGTATCACGATTCCCAATTAAGAGATCAGTGCCATCCAAGTTTCTAACGAAGCAAGCATTTTTCCTAAAAGCAACCTCTAAATCTGCATCACAGAACTGCCCGACTGAAAACAAATTGTGTCCCAACCCTTGTCATAGTAAACCCGAGTGATCAAATAATTTCCAAAAGGTAGATCTCCATAACCCACGATAGCTGCTACATGATCATTTCCGAAACGTACGGTTCCCATGAATTTCCAGACGAAATTGATCAGCAGCTTCAGATTCCCGGTCATGTGCTTGGAGCAACTCGAGTCGACGATCCAAAGACATATTTCGATAACCTGCCAATAACAGAAGAAGAAGATTTTGGAAACCGTTTTGATTTTGGTTCCTTTGGGTTAGAGGTAAAATCCTGATCACACTCATAGAAGTCATCTATTGGTAAGACAGGTGCATCACTCATTCTTCCATTCTCAAGTGTGAAAGTTCTACCCGTGGGTTTCCAAATGTCATCCCTAAAGTAAACATTATGCTCCCTATCAGTAGTGTAAAGCCTAAGTCTCGCAACTAGTCTTCCTATTCGTTTAGCATAAGTTCTTTTGGGAACATTCTTCTTAACAGGCTTAACAATCTCATTCTTAGAAACACAATCATCATGAACATTAGTTAAAGATTTCTTGCAAGTTAAACAAACAGATTCAACAGATTCATTACACTTAGCAAGTTTCATAGGTTCATTACATTTAGATGAAATGTCTTTCTTATTACAAAGCGGTAAATCCCTAGGGTGTTCTTCTACTTTCTTCTCTTTTTTCAAGCTACTACTCTTAGAGGCAAGCGAGACTCTATTGTTTCTTGTATTGCTCTTAGGCTTTAGTCTGCTGCTCCTAGAGGTGCTTCCTAGTCCTGTAGAAGGTAAGGCACACTCATTAGGATTCACAATCTAATCTAGAGAAGTGGTTTCAGCTTTCCTAGTCTCTTTAGAGTGCTTTTCTAAACTTATGTCGTTTGTTCCATATGTTTTAGATGTGGAGGCAGACGCATTAGTGGTACTCATCTTAAAAAGGCCAGGAGCTAAAACTTTTGGTTTCTCTATAACCGCTTTTCCTTTATCAACATTTTGTTTAGGCAAGGCAGGTGGAGTGACTGATTTTGAAAAATCATTTTTCTCATTGACTTTTGGAGGAGGCATAGAAACAGACATTTTTGGTTTTAAAACCGGTTTGGGAACATTTGCTTTCTCCGCAGTCAATGGTTTTGTAATCTTAGTATCCACTGCCTTTCCTTTTTGACATTCCTGCTGAGCCCTCAAAAGATCATTTTTCGCTTTCATGTCATTGTAGGCACGCTCATACTACAATTTGTCATACTTGCATTCCTTAGTTTTTCGATCAAGTTGTTTAAAATATGAGACATTTTCTTTTTCAAGTTTTTCAAGAGCTTTTTCATATTTTAAACAATTTCGGAGGTCTCAGACTGGAGTCTTTCATGATCTTCAACAGAATATGTTTGCAAAATGATGGACATAATATCAGTAGTCAGAACATCTTCGAAGAGAGAGTCATTTAAATTTTCCAAAACTTTGACTTGTTCAACACAGTCATTAGCTTGCTTTACCAGGGATTTATGGTCCTTGACAAAGTCAACTGCTTCTTCTCTTTTTCAAGATTAGAAAACATTTCTTTTTGTTTAGAAAGTTGGTTATTTAAATCAGAAATTTCCTTGTTTAAAGATTTAATTTTCAAGTTCAAATTCACATCGAGTGTGTTGTACTTGATTTGCAATAGTTGTTCTTTAGAAACCAAATTGCGATAACCAATTTCTAATTCTGATTCTTTGTTTTTCTGAAATTCAAAGGCTTTTGCGTTCTCCTTGTAACTCTCAAGCTCAGCGGTCAATTTAGCATTCGCGGCCTTAACTTCGCGATTGACCGTTTTAACTTTCTCAATTTCAATGCCACATTTATTGATTAATGATTCAAAATAAGCACGTGTTTCCTCATCAGTCTCAGTATTTTGTGCCACACAGTCTCTACTGGGATCCACATCTGGAGTCTCAGAGTTAGTATTGCTACAACTCGGATTGTCCAGGTATGTATCATAAGTAGGTGCTAATGTCACAGAATGTTGTTCGTCATGAGTAAACACATCAAATATGACATTGTTATAGCATGGATCAGTGATTGGTACCTCAGATACTGTGTTGGCATCATAGACAGGAGGTGCGTCAGAATCAGTGTCGTACTTAGTCTCCTGAAGATTTGCCATGAAGATGCAGTTTGCATTGAGTTCCTCGAGGTCTTCCAAATCATCCATAATAGCCATGAAGTCATGTTCCTCAGCACTCAATTGAAGTCCAGATTGTTCCTTTTGTACCAACCTGATAGCTTTCTGAAGAAACCCAAGATCCTTCTTTTTCGGCTTAGTAGGACAATTTCATGCCATGTGACCCAATCCTTGACAGTTATAACATGTAACCTGATTACTCTGATTCACATTTCCATAATTCCCAACGACTGGAGCTGCAACATTCCCATTATGATTACCCACTGCTCTATTCCCAACATTCTGACCCATCTGATTACCCTGATTCGGAACCGCCTGATTACCCATGCGAAATCCAGTAGCATATCCCTGTGGGTTCGCAATAACTCCAACCATTTGTCTTTGATTACCCATGTTTACACCCGGCTGTGCAATTTTCCTGTTGCGAGTGTTTGATGAAATCCGTTGGTTGTTGTTTATTTGGTGTGGAATAGCGACCTCTGAATGCTTTACCCAATAAAGAGAATACTTGAGACAAAGCTTCTTCTGGTTCCATTTCAAGATTAGTGATTCCTTGTTCCTAGTAATGTTGTTGTTCAGGTGGATAGTTTTGTTGTTGAGGGATGTATTGCTGCAAGTTGTTGTTAGTGGAAGATGATGAAGGTTGTTGTTGTGTATTCACTGGAGTTTGAGTTTTTGCAATGAGTGCCAATGGATCATGATTCTTTGCTAATCTTTCTTGCCTGACTTCATTCACTTCATTTTGGTTTTGTTTCAGAAAATCGTTGAGTTGATCAAAGTTCACTTGATGTAAGTCTTTTGTTTGGTTGACAATAGTGGCATAACGTCCCCATTCTTCTGGTAGATTGTTCAAGAACTTGATGTTGCTCACGATAGTTATGGGTGTCAACTTGTTTCTGATCAGCTCATTCATTAAAGTGCAGAACCTTCCATAGTAGGATTCAATGGATTCTCCTGGAGTTGAGGTAAACTTCTCCCAAGCAGTTAGCAGCTTGTTCTCCGTATCTTGTTGACCAATTTCAGTTCCATGACAAATCCGTCTAACACGTTCCCACATATCGAAAGCAGTTTCACAACTATCTACAGCAGCAAAGATGTCTCTTGGTAAACCCAGTTGGACAATATGAATTGCCATGTCATCTGCTTCGACTTTTTTCTGATCCTCTTCAAAGTATTCTGATTCTTTTTGAAGATGAAAAAATGGTGGGACGGGAGGTGTTGCATCAGCATTTCCAGGGTCTTGGACTTGTCGAGGTATGAAGGGTCCATCCTGAATGGATTTGAACATCAATTTTCCATTCGGTTTTGTCTTGATGTAACGAAGCATTCGACTTGTCCATTGAAGATAACCACCTTTTTCCAACATAGGAGAACGGTTTTCGGCACCGGCTGCATGAATATCTTGTTGAGTTGCCATTGATGAAGGTATGATATGATAAAGTTGATGTAGGATCGATTCAACGATAAAGGAGTTGTGTTGGATGAAGATTAAGCTCGGTTGTTGTAGTGAAAATTTGCTCTAAAAACTTAAAAACCTCAATAACTTCTGTTCGGAGCATTTTTAAGACTTGAAGGTTGACCCAAATGAACTTTAGTTTAGTTAATTCGGCGGTGTACTCTCCTCGTTCTCACGGTCGTTTTGATGGGTAGATCGCTGAAAACGGAGTTACGGTTCAAAAGTTATAGCCGTTTGAAGTTTTGATCACAATCTTACTCGTAAAACTGTTCTTATGCGTAGAGATGAGTGCTTATGCGTAGGATGCTTATGCGTAGGATCTTATGCGTAGGAGTCCTTATGCGTAAAGAGCTTAGGCGTAGAAATCCTTATGCGTAGAAATCTAAGTTACGCGTAAACTTAAGGTTAAACGTAAGTCTTATGCGTAAACGTTAAGCGTAGAAGTAGAGTACCTTACGCGTAAGAGTTAACTTATGCGTAGAGTGCTTACTCGTAAGCTTTCTGCTTATGCGTAAGAGTTGGTTTAAAACCAAAAATCCTTTACACTGTCACAGCGTATAAGATATCCGAAAGTCGAAGTGTTCCACACACTTATCCAAGTGAGGGAAGCACTGAGTCACCTTTGTTGCACGAAGATTCGTTACCAAAAAGTTATGCGTAGAAAACTAGGGTTTTGACTTTCTTACGCGTAAGATTAGGGTTTTGACTTACGCGTAAAAAATTTCCAATGTTTCACCCGATTTCTTTTGCACAGATAGCTTCCAAAACACGCAAATACCAAGATTGTATTGACCTTAAACACCCAAAATGCTTTTTATCCTTACGCGTAGAAATGAACAACGAAATTAAAACGAGTTTAAAAACGATTTAAAACACGTAAAGCTTCGAACTTTTTTCCAAAACTAGAATCTTTAACACTATATAAACCTTAGACCATAAGAATCTTGAAGATTTAAGTGCAAAAATAAAAGTTTTATGCGTGAATCTTTGAGAACGAACACTACGCGTAACACGTCAAAAAAAACTTCAACCAAAACACTCCTAAACCATTGTTAGGCGATTGATACCAATTGTAGGACCTTACTTTTATCAACCTTATCACAAACCCAACACGTATATCACTATACGCGTAGAAACACGTTAACCACAAACACAAACAAAGCGTAGAAATAAGAAGAGAAAGATGGTGACTTGATGTTAAAACCGTGTATATGTGTAGAGAGAAGATGAAAACAATAAGTTGTATATTCCAAAGAAAACACACACACACACACACACTCAAGCACACCCCTCAAATGACCATTTGAGGGGTATTTATAGTTGGAATACATGATGCCCTAAAAGGCTTTCCATGGGCTTGTTTGGGCTTGGGTTGGATTACATCATACATAAGGCTAGCTTAACTTAACTTATAACCAATTAGCTTAGCCCAAGTCCACGAGCCCGTTGACTATTCTATCATGATATCTAATACACGTTACAAAGTTCCTAATTGTGAATGACCATCACTTCTTATTAAAACTATTAAGGCTAACAATAATCTTGTTATATATATGATAAGAGTCGGTTACAAGTTTGGAAAATTACAAGCATCATTACGACACATTACACTTACTGATTAGCTCCTCAGTTAAGTGATACATTGATTTGTCGGGAAACCAATTATAGAAGTGTAGTATTTGGGCAACTCAAACGTGTTAGGTTTGAGTCCCTGGATCGTTCCAGACGAGGGATGAATGGAGTTAAACAACTCACGTCGTGTTTCGGGATTTGAATGTGAAAATAAGGAATTTTTGGGGATTTCTAAACTATGGTGCAAGGAAAATAATAAAAAGCAATTAAAACTACAGAATCTATGATGACAACAAGTAAATGCGACTGAATATGCAAGTTTAAACTAAAAACGTAAATAACGTAATTATAAAAACGTGAAATAAATGCAACTACTCTAATTTTAACCCATGAAAATGAACTACTATTTTTCTACAGCTAAGAATGTTATTTGAAAATTATTTGAAATTTAAAACTATTTTTTTTTTGTTTTTCTTGATTTATTTTGAATTAAAAACTAATTTTAGACATTTAAAATAGAATTAAAAGCTAAAAATTATGAAAAAATGCAAGAAAATTATAAAACTATTTTTCAAAAATCGTAATTAACTAAAGAGAATTTTCAAAACTGGAATCACATTTTTCTAACTTTTTCTCTAATTATTATGAATTAAAAACTATTTGAAACTAATTAAAATGGAATAAAATACTATTTAAGCTAAGAAAATTCTGGAAAAATAATTTTTTTGACATATTGATTATTCTTAACATAAGAAAATTGAATTTGAATTTTTATGATCATTTTCTAATTTATTTGGATTAAAAGTTATTTAAAAAGGCTAGAAAATGAAATTAAATGCAGAAAAATAACAAATAAGCAGGGAAAAATATAAAAAAATTTGGAAAAGTCTAAAATAATACTGAGAAGCAGGGAAAAATAACAGAAACAACTTTTGATTCAAGGAAATATGATTTGGGCTAGACCTGATATGGAAAAGCTATTGGATAATAAGCTAAAAGCTACTACACTGCTACCAGAAGCTAACACAGGCTAAATCTAACCAACTTGAACCTAATGAAACAGAAATGGACCATTAAAGCACAAGCTACAAGCTTCTAAGCATGATATCATGTTCTAACTAAGTTATGCCAAACAGCCCTATATGGGTTACTTTGAGCACTGATAAGCTAATCCAGAAAAAATCCTAAAAATAAACTAAAAATACCCAGTTAATAACCACCAACCAAAGTGCTTAAGTCCAGAATTTCAGCTAAAATGGAACTAATATGAGAGAATTAAAAATCAAAACTAAAAGCTTATTAGGCCTAAAAAGTGACTGCAGCAGAACAGATATGGGAAGAAGCAAGCTAACTTAAGCTAATCTACAAGCTGTTAAAAAACCTAACTAAGGTAAATATGTAAAAACCAAACATAAAGTTACCTAAAGAAACTATAACTAACCCAATAACTAACTAGATTAAGCTAAAAATTAACTAAACAATAAACTGATATGACAGATATTAGGAACTGAGTGCAGGGCGAAATTAATCCTAATCATGTAACTTTAAGCTACTTAAAAGCTGTTGGGTTCAATAAATACCCAAACCCTTTAATCTAGGATTTGAATAGAAAATACCGTAAGTGTTTAGTCCGTTAAACACTAACAGGTCACTGAGTGCATAGTCTCTCAGTGAGCCATCTTCAGGATACTCAGTAAGAGGCAAAGAAGAAGTCTCTCCACTCAGTAAGGCGGAACTTAAAGGGTGAAGACTGAGTCAAGAAGAAGATGGTGGATTCAGTGAGTGGTGACAATAACTCACTGAATCCCTAAAACTCCTCTCCAGCTACTTACACTAAAGACAAACTGAAATAGAAGACTGAAGGATGTGAAGACTAAAGAATGAGCGGGATAAGGCGGGATAAGTTTGAATCAGATAAGACAAAGTCCTTATGAACCAAAGTCAACTTTCCCTGAATGGCAAACGATCAGGTTTAGTGTCATCACTCAACTTTGGAAAGCAGTCTTGTCTCTTACCTAAAATAGTCTTTGTAAAACGAGACAAAATACATCAGTATTTTCAAGAACAAGTCTTGTTCTTATTTTTACATGCTTGTAGGTGGCATAAATACCACTACAATTTGTTGTTTTATTACAAGGCCTTGTTTACATACCTTGGCTCCCAATCTTGATTCTCGGTAATCACAAGATTACTTAAGCATGTTACTAACCTTTCTCTTTGTAGGATTTTTTATTTTTCTTCACTTGACGCCCCAAACTAGGGGGAGCTACCGTCAAGGGGGAGTTAGCGATACGTGGACTAATTTTTTTTCCACATTTTTATTTCTTCCAAGGGTTAACTTTTTGTTTCGACAAAAAGGGGGAGAAGAAGTAAAACTTAGGGGCTTTGAAAACTTACATCTATTCTTAAGTTTTACTCATCATAACATTATGTTTAGTCATCAACAAAAAGGGGGATATTGTTAATACAAATAAACCGTAAAAACGTTTATTAATATTTTGCGATCTCTTTGTGTTTTGTTTATTACAAATATAATGTTATCTTAAGTATAATTATAAGGATACATGTTATTTTTGTAACGCATTTACATATAGCCATTTAAATACAAAAATGTAGTAATTAAGCATTTGTTGTAATAGTTTATTAGGATGGGTAAAAACTACAACCCATGGACCATAACCCATGGATCATAACCCATACCCATGTTGGCTAGATACAATGTATACTTAGATACATTGAATCTAAAGAAAACCCATGGACCAACCCATAACCCATGACCCATAACCAAAAAACCCATGGGCAAAGAGGAGCGTCCCACGGATCCCTAGGATTACACTCGACGGATCCCAAGTGGGAGGGATCCGTGGGATCCGAGGAACAGTGGAAGATTTTGCCAATAAATAGAGAGCCACTTCTTCATTCTAACTCACCCCTCTTCTTACTAAATCACTCAAACACTCTCATTCTCTTCTAACATATAGATCCTTGATCTAGAGAGTTGTTCTTCTTTCTTTCTATTGTGATCATCATATAGGTCCTTCTCTAAGGCGAGATCACGAGCATTCTACAAGTCATCCAAGCAAGGGGTCCATGATTGATTTGTCACTCCGTAAGATTTCTGTAGAGAAGATCTTGTATTTGATATTTCACATATTTGTTGTGTAATAGTCGTGTTGGTTTGGTCCACCGTGTTACGGACTCTGTATCTAGCTTTGTACCCGAAAAAGGTGTAAGCAACGTTGTGAAGGCTTCTCCGCCAAGTGAAGGAGTTTGTTGACATAGTGCTTGAACTCTCGAGTAGGTGACTCGGGGAGTAGAGTAGGGCAAGGAAGGTGTCCTTGTAGCCGAACGACTATACATCGGTTGTGTCTTTTCTATCCCTTTGCTTTACTTTATTTACTTGCCTTATCATTAGATCTATACTTTCTCTACATCCATAAGATCTCACATATTAACGAATCTAAAGTTTTTGAAACTAACTTAAAGTCGGCAAAACTATTCAACACCCCCCCCCTTCCAGTTTTCCACAATTGGCATCAAGAGCTAAGTTTATAAAATTTTTAAAGTAAAATTGTATTTTAAAAACTTTTCGGTTCTGAAAATTATAAGGAAGGGCAATCTATGCAACGACCACCACTACTTGAAACTAATGGTTTTATATATTGGAAAAATAGATTCGAAACATATGTGAAATCTAAAGATATTGATCATTGGTACATTATTGTTGAAGGCGATTTTGAGGCTACCTCAAAAGATGATAAAGGGAATGTAGTTAACATACCTCATGATAAACTAAATGATGAATTGAAGAAAAAAGGCTTTCTAAAAATAGTGAAGCAAAAATGGTTTTATATAATGCTTTACCGAAAAAGGAATTCGAAGAATTTCTATGCTATCTTGCGCTTAAAGCCAAAAAGGCTTCAAGCGATAAAGAGAACTCCTCCTCGAGTAGTGACGACGAGGAGTACGCTATGGCGGTAAGGGACTTTAAAAAGTTTTTTAGAAGAAATGGAAGATACGTCAAACAACCGTATGACGATAAGAAAGGCTTTCGGAAAAGCAAAGAGGACGAGAAGCCAAAAGATGATCGTACTTGCTTTAAATGTGGGGACCCAAACCACTTTATTAGTAAGTGTCCCAAACGGGATGATCAAAAGGCGTTCGTAAGCGGCACGTGGGGAATGAGCGATGAGGAGGACGAAGAAATTTGTCTCATGGCAAACGACAAGGTATGTCACAAATACTATAGTAGCTCATCACTTGATGACGACTCATTGCATAATGAATATGACAAACTATGCAATATTAGCTTAAAACTAATTAACAAAAACAAGCTTTTAAAGAGTCAAAACCAACGTTTAGATAAAGAAGTCATAGAATTAAAAGCAAAACTAAAACGTTTAGAAAAGGGTAAAATAGCAAACCAAAACTGAGAAATTTTCGAACAAAAACAATTAATCAAAATTCGATTATAACGTATCAAACAGTATAAGTAATACGTTACTCAGCAGTAGTTCACTACTCGATGATATCATAAACACTGTATGGAACAGCAAACGGTACTCTGTTTAAAGAAGCAGGAGGAGTAGCGAGTAAGGGGTGCACGGCGAATGCTTGCGGAAAACTAGTAGGGCAAACCCTGTGAATGATTATTTCACCAAACCCAGGGGTGTAAATTTCGTTCATGCTAGTAGAAAACCGAAGAGCAGGAGAAACGAAAAGGCTTTCGGAAAGAATAGCAGTATGCCAACAAACTGCATAGAAGGTAAAGAAGATTTTTTGAAAAATTTCAGGGAATGGCGGTATCGCATG
>BPTQ01000005.1:142118435-142135930 GCA_019973895.1 Chrysanthemum seticuspe | reverse complement strand
ACTATTCAACACCCCCCCCCTTCCAGTTTTCCACAATTGGCATCAAGAGCTAAGTTTATAAAATTTTTAAAGTAAAATTGTATTTTAAAAACTTTTCGGTTCTGAAAATTATAAGGAAGGGCAATCTATGCAACGACCACCACTACTTGAAACTAATGGTTTTATATATTGGAAAAATAGATTCGAAACATATGTGAAATCTAAAGATATTGATCATTGGTACATTATTGTTGAAGGCGATTTTGAGGCTACCTCAAAAGATGATAAAGGGAATGTAGTTAACATACCTCATGATAAACTAAATGATGAATTGAAGAAAAAGCTTTCTAAAAATAGTGAAGCAAAAATGGTTTTATATAATGCTTTACCGAAAAAGGAATTCGAAAGAATTTCTATGCTTAAAACCTCTAAAGAAATTTGGAATTCTTTAGTTGTAACTCATCAAGGCAACCAACAAGTTAAAAATAATAAAATTGATTTATTTGTTCAACAATATGAACAATTTTCAATATCGGATGAGGAAACTATAGATCATTCATTTGCTAACTTTAATACTATTATTACATCTTTACAAGCACTTGATGAATCTTTTTCTAGCCGTAACCATGTTAGGAGATATCTAAGGGCAAAGAAGTGAATGAAGTCAGGAAAGAAAGATTAGCAAAGAATCATGATCCATTGGCACTCATTGCAAAGACTCAAACTCCAGTGAATACACAACAACAAGCTTCATCATCTTCCACTAACAACAACTTGCAGCAATACATTCCACAACAACAAGTTGTTATCCCTCAACAACAAACCTATCCACCAGAACAACAACATTACCAGGAACAAGGAATCACTGATCTTGAAATGGAACAAGAAGAAGCTTTGTCACAAGCATTTGCATTCTTGGGAAAAGCATTCAGAGGTCGCTATTCCACACCAACTAACAACAACCAAAGGATTTCATCAAACACTCGCAACAGGCAAATTGCACAGCCGGGTGTGAACATGGGTAATCAAAGACAAATTGTTGGAGTTATTGCGAACCCACAGGGATATGGTACTAGATTTCAGATGGGTAATCAGGCGGTTCCAAATCAGGGTAATCTGTTGGGTCAGAATGTTGGGAATAGAGCAGTGGGTAATCAGAATGGGAATGTTGCAGCTCCAGTCATTGGGAATTATGGAAATGTGAATCAGGGTAATCAGGTTAAGTGTTATAACTGTCAAGGATTGGGTCACATGGCAAGGAATTGTCCAACTAAGCCGAAAAAGAAGGATCTTGCTATCTTCAGAAAGCTATCATGTTGATACAAAAGGAACAATCTGGACTTCAATTGAGTGCTGAGGAACATGACTTTATGGCTATTATGGATGATTTGGAAGACCTCGAGGAAATCAATGCAAACTGCATCTTCATGGCAAATCTTCAGGAGACTAAGTACGACACTGATTCTGACGCACCTCCTGTCTATGACGCAAATGCAGTATCTGAGGTACCAATCACTGATCCATGCTATAACAATGTCATATTTGATGTGTTTACTCATGACGAACAGCATTTTGTGACATCAGCACCTACTTATGATACATACCTGGACAATCCGAGTTGTAGTAATAATAACTCTAAGACTCCAGATGTGGATCCTGGTGGAGACTGTGTGGCACAAAATACTGAGACTGATGAGGAAACACGTGCTTATTTTGAATCATTAATCATTAACTGTGGCATTGAAATCGAGAAAGTTAGAACGGTCAATCGCGAAGTTAAGGCCGCGAATGCTAAATTGACTGCTGAGCTTGAGAGTTACAAGGAGAACGCAAAAGCCTTTGAATTTCATAAAAACAAAGAATCAGAATTAGAAATTGGTTATCGAAATTTGGTTTCTAAAGAACAACTATTGCAAATCAAGTATAACACACTTGATGTGAATTTGAACTTGAAAATTAAATCTTTAAACAAGGAAATTTCTGATTTAAATGACCAACTTTCTAAACAAAAAGAAATGTTTTCTAATCTTGCAAAAGAGAAGAAGCAGCTGATTACTGATTTTTCAAAACGAGAAGATTCTCTTCTTGATGAAATTCTTGATAAAAATGAAAAAATCCAAAATTTGGAAAATTTGCTTCTTAAAACGGGTCATTCTGCTCAAACAATCAAGATGCTTTCTAATCAAGTAAATCCGCGTTTTCATACTAATCATAGAATGGCACTTGGTAACGACCCTTCTTCGTTCCTCAAGAAAGCTCAGAAACCTCGGAATGTGTTAAACAATGGCAATGCTTTACATGAACTCATTATTGTTCGTGATTCTCTTGAAACGTTAGAACTATCTGAGGAGAGTAGATCAAAAATGAAAAAAAAAAACATCCGGAAATCAAACCAATTGATTATAACAAATGGAACAAAATTAACGGAATTACTTTTGTTAATCAAAAAGAAAAGTCAAAGTTTTCCATCACACCAAGTGTTTCAAACAAAGAGTCAATACCTGTTTCAAAATCTTTTTCAAAACCAGTTGTTGTCTCAAATTCTCTTTCGAACATTGAACAAATGTCTTCAAACAATCCTTTTAACACAAGTGATGCGAGAAGTATTTTAGAAAATGTGAAAACTAGAATTGCGGATCTTCAAGACACTGTTAAAACTAAAACCAATATTACAACAAACATCTGGTTTAATAGTTTTGATAATGAAAATAAAAAGTACTTTGAAACTCAAATTGCCCCTCAGCTGAATAACATCAACTCAAGGGTAATTCATTTTGAACAATCGTTTTTGAAAGAAACAGCTGACTTTGTCAAGGACCATAAATCCCTGGTAAAGCAAGCTAATGACTGTGTCGAACACATCAAATTTTTTGAAAATTTAAATGACTCTCTCTTCGAAGATGTTCTGACTACCGATATTATGTCCGTTATTTTACAAACATATTCTGTTGAAGATCATGAAAGACTCCAGTCTGAGACCTCCAAATTTTTTTTCAAAATATGAAAAAGCACTTGAGAAACTTGAAAAAGAAAATGTCTCATATTTTAAACAACTTGATCGAAAAACTGAGGAATGCAAGTATGACAAACTGTCGTATGAGCGTGCCTACAATGACATGAAAGCGAAAAATGATCTTTTGAGGGCTCAACTGGAATGTCAAAAAGGAAAGGCAGTGGATACTGAGACAACAAAACCATTGACTGAGGAGAAAGAAAATGTTCCAAAACCGGTTCTCAAACCAAAAATGTCTGTTTCTATGCCTCCTCTAAAAGTCAATGAGAAAAAAGATTTATCAAAACCAGTCACTCCACCTGCCTTGCCTAAACAAAATGTTGAAAAAAGAAAAGCGGTTATCGAGAAACCAAAAGTTTTAGCACCTGGCCTTTTTAAGATGAGTACCACTAATGCGTCTGCCTCCACATCTAAAACATATTGAATAAACGACATAAGTTTAGATAAGCACTCTAAAGAGACTAGGAAAGCTGAAACCACTTTTCTAGATAAAATTGTGAATCCTAATGAGTGTGCCTTACCTTCTACAGGACTAGGAAGCACCTCTAGGAGCAGCAGACTAAAGCCTAAGAGCAATACAAGGAACAATAGAGTCTCGCTTGCCTCTAAGAGTAGTTGCTTGAATAAAGAGAATAAAGTAGAAGAACACCCTAGGAGTTTACCGCTTTGTAATAAGAAAGACATTTCATCTGAATGTAATGAACCTATGACACTTGCTAAGTCTAATGAATGTGTTGAATCTCTTTGTGTAACTTGCAAGAAATCTTTAACTAATGTTCATGATGATTGTGTTTCTAAGAATGAGATTGTTAAGCCTGTTAAGAAGAATGTTCCCAAAAGAACTTATGCTAAACGAATAGGAAGACTAGTTGCGAGACTTAGGCTTTACACTACTGATAGGGAGCATAATGTTTACTTTAGGGATGACATTTGGAAACCCACGGGTAGAACTTTCACACTCCAGAATGGTAGAATGAGTGACGAATGTGTCTTACCAATAGATAACTTCTATGAGTATGATCAGGATTTTACCTCTAACCCAAAGGAACCAAAATCAAAACGGTTTCCAAAATCTTCTTCTTCTGTTATTGGCAGGTTATCGAAATATGTCTTTGGATCGTCGACTCGGGTTGCTCCAAGCACATGACCGGGAATCTGAAGCTGCTGATCAATTTTGTTTGGAAATTCATGGGAACCGTACGTTTCGGAAATGATCATGTAGCAGCTATCATGGGTTATGGAGATCTCCCTTTTGGAAATTATTTGATCACTCGGGTTTACTATGTCGAAGGGTTGGGACACAATTTGTTTTCAGTCGGGCAGTTCTGTGATGCAGATTCAGAGGTTGCTTTTAGGAAAAATGCTTGCTTCGTTAGAAACTTGGATGGCACTGATCTCTTAACTGGGAATCGTGATACAAACTTGTATGCTATCGACATAAACCAAATGGCCTCTTCATCACCAATATTTCTTATGACACGAGCATCTGGAACACAGTCTTGGTTGTGGCATAGACGATTATCCCATCTCAATTTCGACACCATCAACAATCTTGCCAAAGACAACATCGTCAATGGACTTCCAAAGTTCAAATACACCAAGGATCACTTATGTCCATCATGTGAACAAGGAAAAAGCAAAAGAGCATCATATAAACCTAAACCCATACCCAGTTCGGAAGCAAAGTTGCATATGTTGCACATGGACTTATGTGGCCCAATGAGAGTTGAAAGCATTAATGGGAAAAAGTATATTCTTGTTATCGTCGATGATTATTCGAGATATACATGGGTTAGATTTCTGAGATCAAAAGACGAAGCACCAGGCATCATCATCACCTTTCTGAAGCGTATTCAAGTACTTCTTCAAGCTCCAGTAAGAGTAGTAAGAACAGACAACGGCACTGAATTCACAAATCAGGAGTTAAGAGCTTATTTTGAAGTTGTTGGAATAACTCATCAGACATCAGTTGTTAGAACTCCACAGCAGAATGGGGTAGTTGAAAGAAGAAATCGAACTCTTGTGGAAGTTGCTCGCACAATGCTAATTTATACCAGTGCACCGTTATTTCTATGGGCTGATGTTGTTGCCACTGCTTGTTTTACTTAGAACCGATCCCTAATCCATCCAAGATACAATAAAACCCCATATGAAATAGTGAACAACAGAAAACCTGATATCTCTTACTTTCACGTGTTTGGCGCTTTGTGCAATCCGACAAACGACAGAGAAGATCTGGGGAAACTGAAAGCTAAAGGTGATATTGGAATCTTCAATGGATATTCAGATAGCTCGAGGGCATTAACCGAAGAACTAGGAGGATCATGGAGACGATGAATGTGAATTTTGATGAAATTTCACAAATGGCTATAGAGAGACTCGCTCTAGAACCCGCAGACATCTGAACACATCAGTTCAGGACTCGTACCTCAAAGAGCTTAATCAACTTCATTTGAAAAACCTAAAGAACAAGAATTGGAGAATTTCTTCGAGTTAATGTTCGATGAATACTATGGTGGAACTTCGACAAATGCATCAAACCATCATTCCGCTGCACCCGCTCAAAATCATCCATCACCACCAACAGAAGATGCATCTACAACGGTCGAAACCAATGCACCAACTCCATGAACATCATCTACATCTACTCTAGAAACTCCAATTCTTCAAACAGTTTTACCAGCAGTTGATGAGCAAAACCAAAACATATCATTTCAAGAAGAACCTATTCAAAACCAAAACGATGCAACGTTAGATACATACTTATTTGAAAACCCGTTTGCTACGGAATCAGCTGAATCATCTTCAAGCTTACGAGAACCATCTAACTCGCACTCGTATAATCTACGGTATCCTTCTACTCTGAAGTGGACAAAACACCACCCAATTGAACAAGTTATTGGTGAACCTTCAAGGCCAATTCAGATGAGATGCCAACTTGCCACCTATTGCGACTTATGCATTTACCTTTGCTCAATTAGCAATATAGAACCAAAGAACATTCGCGAGGCAATGGCAGAACCCGCATGGATAGAAGCGATGCAGGAGGAACTTCTCCAATACCGTCTACATGACTCTTGGGATATGGTTCCAAGACCAATTGACATTCGCGTCATTGATCTCAAATGGTTATGGAAGAACAAAAGGGATGAAGAGATGACTGTAATTCGCAACAAAGCTCGTCTTGTGGCCAAAGGATACAGACAAGAAGAAGGAATAGACTTTGAAGAGTCATTCGCGCCGGTAGCTAGACTTGAAGCAGTCAGGATATTCTTAGCCTATGCAGCTCACAAAAACATCACGGTTTATCAGATGGACATTAAGACCGCGTTCTTAAATGAAACTCTGAAAGAAGAAGTGTACGTGAGTCAGCCAGAAGGCTTCATAGACATGGAACATCTAGACTACGTCTACAAACTCAAAAAGGCAATCTATGGTTTAAAGCAAGCTCCGAGAGCGTGGTATGACGAACTGTCCTCTTTCCTTATCCTAAACAATTTCACCAAAGGAACGGTTGATCCTACCTTGTTTACACAAAAATGCAAAAACGACATTTTGATTGTTCAGATTTACGTGGACGACATCATTTTTGGGTCCACTAATCCGAATCTTTCAAAACATTTTGAAAATCTCATGAAAAGCAAATTTGAAATGTCCATGATGGGGGAACTAAAGTTTTTTCTTGGTTTACAAATACATCAGTCCCCACGGGGAATTTTTATTAATCAAGCGAAATATACAAATGAGATTTTGAAAAATCATGGTATGGATAATTGTGACTCTGTTGGCACACTAATGGTAACTTCACCAAAAATTAGAGTCGATTTGTTTGGGAAACCTATTGATCCGAAGAAATATCGGAGCATGATTGGTTCTCTCATGTATCTTACTGCTAGTCGACCCGATATTCATTTTTCTGTTTGCTTATTAGCACGGTTTCAGGCTAAGCCTACCGAACTGCACCTCAAAGAGGTTAAAAGGATCTTTCGGTACCTGAAGACATCCATTCACAAGGGTCTGTGGTATCCGAAGGAATCCGGATTTGATCTAATTGCCTTTTCAGATGCGGACCACGCAGGTGATCAAGTTACAGCAAAAAGTACATCAGGAGGCGCACAATTTTTGGGTGAAAAGTTAGTAAGCTGGTCTTCAAAGAAAGAAGATTGCACTGCACTTTCAACCGCTGAAGCTGAGTATGTGTCTCTATCTGCATGTTGTGCTCAAGTTCTATGGATGAGAACACAAATCACAGATTATGGATTTACTTTCGATAAAATACCTATGTATTGTGACTCGAAAAGTGCCATAGCCATATCATGCAATCTGGTTCATCACTCAAAGACTAAGCATATCAGAGTCCGCTACCACTTCATAAAAGAACATGTGGAAGAAGGTACTGTTGAATTATTTTTCGTGAAGACAGATTATCATCTCGCCGATATATTTACTAAAGCCCTTCCAAAAGAAAGGTTTGATGATTTAGTTCGACGAATTGGAATAAGAAGCCTAACCCCTGAGGAGTTAAGAACGTCTTCTCGAATCTTCTTGAAAATGATTTTCCAAAAAGCTTCGCTGTAAATATTTTTGAAAAACAAAATACAAAATTTGAAAAACCAACAAAAGCAAAATATAAAAATATAAAACTTTCAAAAATACAAAAACAATAGAAAATCAAAAATACAAAAAATATTCTTCTCACGACATGTCTCTTGTATAATCGATATTCTGTACGTTTCTAGAAATGTCATTCAACAATGATACGGGCATGTACAGATGCTTGAGCGAGAGTTCTTTAAATGTTTTCCAAAACATGTCGTTTCTCAAAATTTCTTCCAAAAAAATGGCTTTCGCATACTTTAGTACGAAACCCGAACTAAAATGATGACTTTTGATTATTTTCAAATCAAAACTCGTGTTTTTAAAAGAAAAATCAAGGGTACACTTCAGTGCACTACATTTAAAACTGGTGAGAAATCATCATCATCTTGAGCACCTTTTCAAGATTGTTCAAACAGATTTTCAAAATCTTTCAAAATATTTTGTGCTCAAGATAACTCCCTCTAAAACCCTTTAATTGATTATGCTTTATTAAAGGGGGAGTATAAAACCAAAAAGTTCCAAATTCATGCTTAAATCAAATCCGTTTGTCTCCCTAAAAGATTCTAAAATGTTGTTTAATCCGTTGATATCCAAAATATCACGAATATGCTATTTTTGAGGGGGAGGAGACGTGATTAAAATGTGATCAAAAAGTTTAATGATTGTTGTTTGATTCTCAAAAGAGCTCGACTCAGTCGTAACCATTGAATTGAAGAGGAATAATGTACCATCTCGAAAAACTTTCTATGAACTTGACCAGGACGGGTAATAATTTCAAGCTAGTTCTCTAGTGATGTAAACGTGTCTCGAATCAGTCTAGCTCATTTAAAGTCGATCAATTCAAAAAGTGCGAACTCTACCCTCTATGTGCAGATTTCTGTCAAAACTTATAAGCACATGTAAAGGGGGAGTGTTTCTGAAAATATAAAACTCTCGAAGTATTCCAAACATGTTTTCTATCAAAAACACTTTGAGAGATTTTCATGAAAAATGGTTTTATGGCAACAATAGGACTGTCATGGAGTTATAAGGTGACTAAGGATAGGTAAATCCGTCCTATGATCCGCCAGAGCCGGAGGGATCTACCCAAGGATATCACAAATAGTTAGTATTATAAGTCCTTAGGAATGATTGAAAAAAAAGGAGTAATGTGAGAAAGGAGAAAGAAGGGGTTGAAGAATTAAAAAGAAAAGTAATAGAAAGGGTGAAAAGAAATAGCCCTCCATATTCAACCTTAGGGAAGAAACTGGGTTCAATTCATCTGCTACTGGTTGTCACTAGATGACACTGGTATTGAAGACAAAGACGTCATGGACCCAGTGACGCACTGCACTAAACCTCCTAGCCACTCAATTCCTCTTAAAAGGATTTGTTTCATTCTCACTGGGAACCCTACATAATCTATAGACTTTCTCTTAGAGATTGTTGGTATTGAAGAAGGAGACCCTCTCCCTAGTCTCCACTTAGGAAAACCAAAATGCACTTATTGAGTCTAGAGCCACGAGATTCATCAAAAGATCTCATAGGAACACTTGACATGACATCGCTTGTTGTTCATCAATAAGGACACAAGTGATATATTCTAGAGTCCTACGTAGATCTTAGCAATCTGCCAGAACATTTATGAGAAGTTTCACATCTGTGATCTTCAGTGATTGAATGGAATCTCCTGCCAGGGTCAACATCAAGCAGCCCTAACAGCAGGTCACTTCGGTAACTCCCTGTGGATTACGCTTAATGTGTCTCAAACGGTCTACAGTCGTGGAGTGATGCTTCGGTGTACTTCAGCGACTCATCTGAATTGTAGATGTACTTCGGTATATCGCGTTATCTCACTTGTGGGACTCCAGTTCAGGAACGGCCCTAGTGTGGGGGAGTTTCCCCACGCTTTTGTATATAAAATCATGTTCTAAAAAAAAAAAAAAAAAAATCTTTCATAATAATGGCCGTAATATTTCCCTTTTACGTTCTTTGTTTCGGCATAACCGCCGGTACTTTGAATATTGAGGGCAATATTCATTTCTAAGTGTGGGGGGGAATTCTCACGAATTTTATCATGAAATTATCCGCCCAATTCCCCCGTTTTTGGCCAAAATTTTTTTTTGGAATAAGTGTTTTTCACTTATTCATCAGATGGCAATCAGTCCGCCATGTCTAAAAAACAAAAGGATTGGCTAATCCAGGAGCAAACGGCTCTTGGTAAAGATTTCTCAAATCCGTTTATATGGCTTGCAATTTGCCCAAAATTGTATGGTTCTCAACTCACCATATCCTAAAAAGTGAAGAGTTGGCTAGCCCGCAAGTTTATGGCTTGTGGTAAAGGCAGTTGGAAATCCATAATTGGTAATCGGCTCACCAAAGATAATTCTGATAATTTATCTAAGAGTTGGCTAGTCCAGAGCAAACGGCTTCTGGTAAAGACACATCAAATCCGTTATATGGTTTATGATTTGCCAATAAATCATTTGGTTATCGTTGTACCAAGATTCTTACTTGAATCAAAACAATTGGCTACTCCAGAAGTGATGGCTTTTGGTAAAGAGTTTTTAAAATCCATTAAAGATCTAAATCATTGCTAGGGACTAGCAATATCTCAGTGTGGGGGATTGATGAGTGTCTAAATACTCATCATTTTTATACAATCTAAACTGCAAAATCATCTGAAAACACTCAGAAACACATCAAAATGATCAAAATATCACAAATCAGTGTTTTATGTGTTTTAAATGCAAAAAGATCAAAATCAGATGAAAAATGTATCAAGTTTGCAAAATTGGCAGTTTTAGTCCCCCAAGTTTTAAAAGTTGTCAAATCTAGTCCCTGGAATTCAAAAATGTGGAATTTTATCATTCAAGGACCCTGAAATATTCTAAGTTGTAAAAAATGATCCTTGAATGATTCTTTGGTCAATTGGCAAGAAAGGTCCCTAAACTTTGAAAATTTGCAAAAATTAGTCCTTGGATATCTAAAAACGGAATTTTATGCAAAAGTGGTCCTTGTACTATTCATTTATGGCAAGTATGGTCCTTGTGAGAGCTTTGGAAAAACTGCAAGATTGGTCCTTCATGTTTGGCAGATTTGCATATTTGGTCCTTGTATATTACCAAACCAAACGGACCCTTATCAATATCAAAGCCCAATCCCAGCTGGCCCAAACCCTTGACCCGACCCCGTTTAATATTAATCCCATGGTCAAACAAAGTCAAACAGGCAGAAAACCGCCCAAACACTGTAGCTCTCCCTCTCCCACCTCTGATTCCCCAAAACCAGTCATGGTTTTCCCACCTTTTTCTCAACCCCCCCTTACCTTGTCCCCTCCACCTCCACTAACACCAAAAATCCTTAATTGATTGAAACCAACCCAATTAATTCTCAAACCTGCTCAAGAAATATTTGGGGCCAAAAATCCAAGTGGACGGTTTTGATGAGTTAGAGAGATCCAAGGGCTGGAATTTGGTGGGAAACAATCAGAGGTCATCAGAGATTCATAAAAAGTCTATAAAGTGGAGCTGAGATGCATTGTATCATATCATCTAGTGTAATTTTAGTTTTCCATTGTCGTTTTTATTATTCTCAAAATCTCAGTGTAATTTAAGCTTTCCTAGTACTTTGTTTAAGTTAATTCAAGTATTTGTGAACTACTTTCAGTTTTAATATCAAGTTTTAAGTTGCAAATTCAGTTTATGCAGTTTTCAATTTCAAAAATCTCATATTATTAAAATGTTGTTTTTAGTTGTTATTATGGACTGATATGGTACATATAAGCTCCCAGATAGCTTATAAAAGCTATTAGATACACTAAAAGTCAGTTAAGAATCAGAAACAGAAAAATCACAAAAATACCAAATAATTAGTGAAAAATTCAAAAATCAGTTGGAAATGGCATTCACAGCTGGAGCAGGGTAGATTATGGATGGCCTTGGGTTAGTGGTTTAGTGGTAAGCCTATAGGAGTGGTCTTGGCCTTTGGTTCTCAGATTTCAGTTGGATAGCCATTTGTAAGCAATTTGATCCATTTTGGCATTTTACTGTACAAGTGTTCATTAGCTTAAATATATGTTTCTTTATGTTCATTAGCTATAGTTAAGTGAAATTAATCACTAATATCAGTCACTTGTTCTTTTTAAATTGTAGTTTACAAAAACTTCATTTGGACAGTTAGAATAGCTTAAGTCTTAATACTTAGTTTTATGTTGCTATTACTGTTAGTGCATGCTTATTCAATCTCATGTAATGAAATTATAAGGTCTATAATCAGTTTTATGGTTTTCATTTGTGTTTTGCTTTGAAAAATCATCAAAACAGTCATATAAGTGTTGTTTGGATTATCTTGTTTGACTGTGTTAGAGTTTGTTTGAGTTGATGTTTGAACTTGTTCTGTGTTACATAAGTGTCTATAAACTCATCTCAGTCAAGAAACTCAGTCCTCATTTGATCAAAAGTCAAAATTGCATTTGATTTCATCTTGTGTGCTCACTGTTGGTTTTTTATAAATCATGATCAAGGATTTGTGTTCATAAGTTGTTAAAATTGTTCAAATCAGTCTTAGTTAACCTTGTAACAACATAATCAGTGCTTAAAATCAGTTCAAAGTTCATCTTGGTCAAACCTTTAGTTCTTCTTAAAAAGTCAAAAGTTGCAATTGGTCGTTTTTTATTAAACTAGATAATTTCACTGTGGGCTTAATATTAAGACTTAGCTTAAAAGCTCTTAGGGTATTAAAGTTCAGTTGCTATACTAAAATAGAAAAATAGTAGTTCACTTCTCATCTGCTTTTTAAGTGCTTTTTAACTTGCTTCTTTTGAGTCCCTTGTCTGAAACCATGCCCTGTGCACAGTGAGTGGTACCATTTTGAAAAGCTTGCACAGAGCTTAATTGTTGCTCAAATCCTGTGATTATTGGTTCTTTGGAAAGCCAACCAATCTATCTTGAGGTTCCAACTTTAGCTTTTCATTTTCTAGCTTGTTTGCTAGGGCTGCAATAAGCCCTAATCTTGTCCCATTTCTGTGTTTAAGCCAAGTGCTTATTGCTTGTTTCTAGCTTATCAGTGTGCTTATCTGTCTCTTTTAGCTTCATTTCAGTTCATCTAGCTTGTTTGCATCTATTTTAAGCTTCTGTTTCAGCTGGTGAGCTGGTTTGAGCTTATTTCATCAAAATAAGCTAATAAGTCCACTGTTGAGCTCATAAGCTCATCAAACAGCTTATTTGTAGTTTGTAAAATTTTTGTCTTTGTTAAAGTTTCATATTTTTAGTATTTAAGTAGTTTTCAAAAAGAAAACCCAGAAAAAGGTCAATTTAAATTCAGTGATAGCATTTATTTAATAGGTTTTAGCCTTTTGATTTCTCTTTTTAGCTTATTAATAAGCAAATCTTGTTTTTATACTTTTGTGAGTTTTCTGTCATCATATAGTATTTTTAGAAAAAGTTTCATAATCTTCCTAATCTTTTTAGTATTTATTAGAATTTTAAATAGTTAGTAAGTATTAAATAATTAGTAATAAATAATTAAAAAACATAAAAAATATCTTTTCAGTTTTAAAATTAGTTTTATCATATTTTAGATTTTTCCAAGTTAAAATTTTATTTTTCCAGGTTTATTTTATATTTTCTAGTATTTAAGTGTATTTTAAATAATAAATAATTAGTAATAATTAGATAAAAAGTGTGAAAAATATATTTTTAATTTTAAAATTAGTTTTATAATATTTTAGATTTTTCTGCATCATAATTTTATTTTTCTAGCCTTATTTTATATTTTCTTCTATTTTAGAGTATTTATTAAATAGTTTAAAATAGTTTTTAATTAATAATAATTAATTAAATAGTGGTAAAAATAATTTTCTTTTTCTAATAATTTTCTTTTATTTTTAGGATTCCAAAAATGTTATTTTCATATTCTTAGGTCTTTTATTTCTTAGATTTCACTTTTTATTTTGTACGTATACGTAGTTTTTAAACGTTAGTTTTACGTTTCTTTTATCTGATTGTTGTGCTTTCCTATTCTGTATTCCATTCCATTCCAATCAATCAGTATTGTAATTTCTCATCAAACCTTTACTGATCACTATCCTTAGTGATCATTCTATCATCTGAATTAGTTTTGACACACCATTGAGTCTCCGTGGGACATAACGACCCGGGAATTCATTCTATTCTCCAGGACTTCATTGTATTTGTGTTTTAAGCAGTTTTAAGCTTCTTACGGTTAGCCATTCACAAGTGGCTAGCTTGTGTGAGGTAGCTTGACGGTTTAGCACAGATTAAAATTTTGGCGCCGCTGCCGAGGAGGCTTTAGCGTGTGTTTAGCCATTTTCAGACCCATTCTTGCACATAACCCATCATTTGTAAAAAGTTTTTTTGTAAAGTTATAAGAAATATCAAAAAGTTCATTAACACTTTTCCTAAAGTGTTAAAAACACCAAAAAAATATAAAACAACAAAACAATCGTAGCGTTTTCTATCTTGTATTGTCTTTAAGGTGATTCTTAAAACAGTACGATTTGGTTAAACGAGACGATACCAAAAATATTGTCCAAAAAGTTTTTAAACCCCTTTGCACAAATCATACCTACGTCTTTTCAGTGGTACTTAATTTATACATAAAAATCAACCACCGCAAATCAAGGCAGTACACCTACTAACTGGGGGTGTGACCATAATAAGTTCCCGAACATCAGATTTAAAACTTGCCATTGTGTCCTTGTGATTTGGTGTACCTTTTTCAAAGAAGCCATTTCCTTTGTGATTATTGGTTAAGTTCACTTGTCGTTTTGCCTCATTTGTTTTGAAAATTGATTTTTATACTTAGTGCATGCGCACTCGTTCTTCCAGTTCTACAAGTCCACTTTCAGAACTTGGAAAGATTCCTCGTAGACGTAGAGGACGTTCAGCTCCTTCAGCCGTGACTGAGGAACGTCTACCACCACCACCTCCTGTCGAAATGGCAGAAGACAAACCCATGAATGAGCTTCTCCAAGCACCCATCGAGGGTTACGGAGATGCCATTGTTGTTCCAGCCATCGTGGCTGATACTTTTGAGCTCAAAACCGGGTTGCTTAATCTGGTAACCCAAAGCCAATTCTATGGTTTTGAGCGGGATGATCCTCATGCACACATTCGATGGTTTAACAAGATTGCATCTACCATCAAGTACAAGAATGTCCCACATGAAGCTATCAAGCTTATTCTGTTCCCATTTTCTCTAGAGGGACAAGCCCGGAATTGGCTTGAGAAACAACCCCCTCGTTCTATAGAGACATGGGAAGATCTAGTCACCAAGTTCGTTAACGAGTTCTATCCTCCATCCCGAACCACAAGTCTTAAGAATGAGATAATGAAATTTTCTCAGAGATTTGATGAATCATTCGGGGAGGCATGGGATCGTTACAAAGAGTTGCTTCGCAAGTGTCCGCATCACGGTTTTACCGAATTAATGCAAATGGATACTTTTTACAATGGTCTGAATCAGACCAATCAAGACTCTTTGAATGCCTCCGCGGGAGGTAATTTCCTGAGCAAGACTACCAAAGAAGCCTTGCCAATCATTCAGAACAAATCTCAGGTCCGTCCTTTCCGAGCAAAGACATATCAGTCTCATGCTGGACCTTCTTCTTCTTCATCCCCCGTGAGTACACCTAGCACCGATGCTAAGATTGACAAACTCACAGACATTGTTCAGGCTTTGGTTCTTGCTAACCAGAAGAAAGTCTCCTTCACTCAGACACCAACACATGGTGAAGTGAAGAAAGTCGAGAGTTTTGTTACTTGTGGTGGTCCTCATGCATACTACAATTGTACTGCCACCGATGGTAGTCCTTTTGAAGCCAATGCTCTGGCCGGTAGTTCACATCAAGGAGGAACTCAATACCGTCCTCAAAATGAACCACACTACCGTGCTAACACTAATCAGGCACCACCCGGTTTTAACCAGAATCATAACATGCAAAACCGGAATCAGAACCAACCCAGAATGAACCAAGGTTATCAAAACCAAGGTAATTTCTATCCTGGACCCAATCAAGGTTTCCAACATCAAGGGAACCTTAATCAAAACAATTTCAATCGAGGGAATCAATTTCATGGGAATATGAATCCTAATCAAGGGAATTTTGGCTATAATCAAAACATACGGCCTCAAATTATCCCTCCAGCTCCTCCCGCCATTATTCCTCCTGGACCATCATCTGATGAGTTGTTGAAACAATTCATGAAATCCCAAAATGAAATGAACAGGTTGTTGGTCAGTCAGATTGCTGATCTTAAGAAGTCTTTAAATGATCAACCCTCGGGCTCAGGAAAACTTCCGAGCAACACGATCGCTAACCCGAGGGGCGATGCAAAGGCGATCACAACCAGAAGTGGTGTTTCATATGATGGACCTGCTATTCCTACTACCTCTTCTTCTTCTTCTCTCCCAAAGGTAGTGGAAAGTGAACCTCCGACACACAATGGACCTACGACTCCAATGCCTCCTCCACCTGTGGCAATGAGTCAAGTTACCAAGGAAACAACGGACAAGGTGCATTATTCAAGCCCACGAAGTACCGCACACGTCCTACCTTCGGTAGTCCAACCTCAAGTTGTCCAGAAACCCAAGTCAAATCAAGGAGTTGTTTTTGAACCTCCTGTAGCTCCTGTTGAGAATCAGAAATCCAAATCTTCTATTCCTTATCCATCACGTTTGAATGAGCAAAAGCTCCGCGAGAAAGCCAGTCATCAAATGGACAAATTTTTTCAAATTTTCCAAGAGTTACATTTTGACATAAGCTTTGCGGATGCTATCATGCTGATGCCCAAGTTCGCATCGACTCTCAAACACATGTTAAGCATTAAGGAAAAGCTGTTTGAAATGGCAAAAACTCCACTGAACAAGAACTGCTCAGCAGTTATTCTGAAGAAGCTTCCTGAGAAACTTGGAGATCCTGGGAAATTTCTCTTACCTTGTGTATTCCCAGGAATGGTTGAATGCTTTGCCCTAGCAGATCTTGGTGCAAGCATCAACCTGATGCCTTATTCAGTATGGAAGAAACTTTCTCTTTCGGAACTTACTCCTACATGCATGACTCTCGAGCTTGCAGATCGTTCCATATCCCGTCCTCTTGGCATTGCTGAGGACGTATTTGTGAAAGTAGGAAAGTTCCATTTCCCAGCTGACTTCGTGGTTTTTGATTTTGATGCCGATCATCGGGTTCCTCTCATTGTTGGTCGAGGATTCCTGAGAACGGGCCGTGCTCTCATTGATGTATTTGAGCAAGAAATCACATTACGTGTTGGTAATGAAGCTGTAACCTTTAACCTTGATCGTACTCCGCAAACTATGATTCTGAATCGGTTAACCGAATAGATATCATCGATGTTGCTTCTGAAGAGTACTCTCAAGAAGTTCTTGGTTATTCTCATAATTCTGTGAGTGGGGATTCCACCACATCTTCTCAACCTATCATAGCCAATTCTACTCCTTCTCTCACTCCGTTTGAGGGAAGCGACTTCATCTTAGATGAGATTGAAGCATACTTGGCTAGTGATTCTGTTTAATACTCTTATTGGTTCTTGAAGAACTCTCATGAGAAGTCTTCGTTGTAGCTACTATAGATAAGCCAATTGGCTAAGTCTTAGTATCAAACGCCTCATGCTAGTTCCAATTTCCAATGTCGAAGTAATGGTTGTGCATTACACTAAAGAACGAGTTTATGTAGTTACTCTCGTGCCGGGCAAGAGTCCTTAGGAGCTGGTTGTTACTCTCCTTGGGCTACTAGCCGTAGTTTTAGTTTTTGGTGCTTCAGTCGACCCTTTACCTTGAAAGGATGAAAGTGTTTATGCAGGAGTCGTTACGGTTCTCCTGCCCTATACCTTGCTAGACGTTCGAGCTCTCAGTACGTACATCCTCATTCAAGGCTTTCTCTTTC